>MU251745.1:0-34814 GCA_019669835.1 Amylocarpus encephaloides
TAATCCTAGGACGAAAATAGCTTAAGTACTTTAGGATTATACTCGATTATTAAGCTAGACGCTTAACTTAGCCCCTAGAGTACTACGCGATAACTCTCTAACTATAGAACGAGATAATTATCTCGTAAGTAGTAATTATACTAAAACGACTAGTATCTTCCTACTAAGTCGATATAGTTAGGAGAGATAAAGTAATATTAAAAGAAGAGAAGCGACGATAAGATAAATAAGTTATAAGTACTATAATTAGTCGATTACCTTCGCCTACTTCGCCTACTTCGTCTACTTCGCCTTCGCCTCCGCTACTAAATAAATAGTTAGAAGTTGTTATAGAAGAGGTAACACCTCTAATAAAGTAACTCCGCTAGTTTAAGCCGTAGCTTTAAAGACGTATAACTTATAAGTTAGAGCTCCGAAAATCTCTATACTAGATAAACGACAGGCTCTAAGATAAGTAACGAGCTTAGGATCTAGCTCTCTCACGCTCGCCTAAGCTACTATAAAAGCCCTAACTATATTTAGCTACTACTCTAGACATTTCTCTAATTTCTAGTTACGCTATATACCTAAATAGTTAATAGACCGACAACGAGCTCTTCTCTATAAGCCTATACGAGATAGACTGTGTTCTTAACTAAAACTCGGCCTCTCTAGGAACAGTAGGCTAGGAAGACCTATACTAGCTACTAAAGACCTATTTATAGTTTATAGACGTGTTTTCTAAGTTAGTCTTAGACTAGCTTCCGCTATATCGCTCGTACGACTATAAAATCGCTCTAGAAGCCGACGAAAAGTAGCTTTTATATAGTCTACTATATAAAATGAGCGTATAAGAGCTCGAAGCGATAAAATAGTACCTACTTAAAAACCTAGACAAGGGATTTATTAAGGTAAGCTAGATACCCTTCGCTACTTCTATACTCTTTATTAAGAAACTAAATAGTAGCTTACGATTCTATATTAACTACTATAAGCTTAACGCTTTAAGCCGTAAGAACCGATACCCCCTACCCTTAATAGATAAGACTCTAGTACGAATTTCTAGGGCTAAGATCTTTATAAAACTTAACATTTACTAGGTATTCTACTAGATACGAATAAACCCTAACTTAGAGGAGTTAATAACCTTCTATATAAGATATAGTACCTATAAATATAAGTTTCTTTCGTTCGGGCTTACGAATAGGCCTACTATATACTAGAGGTATATAAATAACGTCCTATTCGACTACCTAGACGACTTCTATACTATCTACCTTAACGACATCCTTATCTATTTAGACGATCCTCTAAAACACGAAATATACGTTAAGCTAGTACTATAAAGACTACGTGACACGGGTTTATAGGCTAATATTAAGAAGTATAAATTTAGTATTATATAGATAAAATACCTTAGCTTTATTATCTTAACTAATAGTATTTCTATAAACCTAGAAAAGGTTACTATTATATAAAACTAGTAAGTACCTTCTATAGTAAAGGGTATATAATCGTTCCTAGGCTTCTATAACTTCTATAGACGATTTATTAGAAATTATAGAGTGATCGTAAAGTCTCTAATAGCTCTTACTTATAATAGCGTACTATTTAATTTCGATAACTACTATTACTACGTATTCTAGACTCTAAAAGATGCTCTCACTTTCGCGCTCTTACTCTAGTACTATAACTTAGAGCTAGAAAGTATACTAGAGACCGACGCTTTAGATAGAGTAATTATAGGAATTTTCTTATAGAAGTATAGCGAGTACTAGTTACCTATAGCCTACTTTTCGAAGACTATAGCTCTAGCTAAGTGTAATTATAAAATCTACGATAAGAAAATACTAGCTATTATTAAATTCTTAAAGAAATAGAGACTAGAGCTCGAGCGTATAGTCTAGTATATTTAGATTTATATAGACTATAAGACTCTTAAGTACTTTATAACCTTAAAGAACCTAAACGCGCGCTAAGCTCGCTAGGTAGAAGCTTTAGTAGAATACTACTTTATTATTAAATATCGCCCTACTAAAGAGAACACACGTACGAATGCTCTAACGAGACGAATAGAGGAAATAGAGGCCTAGGATTTAGTAAAGAAGACTAACCGGCTACGTTAACTACTTCGAAATAACTAGATTAATCCTCTGATTTTACGCTCTAACTCTACTTCTACTAGCTAGGCTTTAATTAACTCCTTAAACATAACCTCTCTTTCCCCTAGAACGTTAATAATTAACCGAATCCTAACTACTAACCGTACCTCTAAGTCACTTATAGCTGTTCGCTAATAAGTAGAAGCTAACGTAGAGAGTCTCTTTACCCTAGAAAATAAACTATTACTATACTACGACCGTCTTATAGTTTCTAACTTCTAGAACTTACGTACGTACTTAATCTATAAGGCTTATAACTAAGTGTCTACCGCTTACCTAGAACGTTAGAAAACTCATAAAATACTAGTTGTACGCTACTACTAAAAAGGTATATAAAAGGATATTTAATAGTATTATTAGAACTATTATAACTACCGCCGCTTAAGTAGCCTACAGGATAAGACGCCTAGACTACTTTAACTACTCTCTGTTCTAGACCGCCCCTAGTAGTATATTATAATAGACTTTTATAGCTTTTTAAAGAATAAGTTAAAGTACGATAACGTGTTTATAGTAGTCGACCGACTCTTAAAATAGACTATATCTATCTCTTATTATAAGATAGTTATAGTAGAGGATATAGTAAGACTCTATATTTACTATATATATCGCTACTATAGTACTACTAAGTTAATTGTTTTAGACCGTGAACCTTAGTTTATCTTAGTCTTCTAGAAAGAGTTTAATCGTATACTTAGAACTTAGCTAAGGCTTTCTACTACCTACTACTTATAGATAGATAGATAGACCGAAATTATAAACTAGTACCTAAAATAAAGGCTACGTCTATTTATTAGCTACTACTAAGACAATTAGGTAGAGCTACTACCTATAATAGACTATACCTAGCTCACGCTACTATATAACTCGCTTAGCTAAATGAGCCTATTCGAAGTACTATATAGATACTCGGCTTATACTTCTTTTAACTAGAATACACCTATTATAGCCCCGTCCGACTAAATAAGCGTAGAGAAGGTAAGAGCGCTTACTAATCGTATAAAGGATATATAGGAGGCTACGAAACGAGAGCTCTCTTTAACTTACGAGTGTATAAAAGCCTCCGCTAACAAGTACTATCGCCTAGTAGATTTTAGAGTAGGAGACTTTGTCTAGCTTACTAAGAAACACTTACGTATAGAGAGGTCTAGCTATAAGCTCGACTTTCTAGAGGCTAGCCTATATAAGATTATCTAGTAAGTAGGTAACGCTTTTAAGCTCTAACTATCTAATTTAATAAAAATCTATCTAGTCTTCTCTTCTAATAGATTACGTAAGACTTCTTAGAATTCTTTACTAGGCTAAAGTAATCTAGAGCTACCGCCTATTAATATTATAGGCGATAATAAGTAGGAAATTTAAGAAATCCTTATAAGTAAAGAACGATAACACCTCTACTATCGTGTTAAATAGCTAAACCGAGACGAAGACCTATAGTAGTATTCTATGTCTAACTATAAATACGCCCCTTACAAAGTGAGAGACTTCTACCTAGCTAACCTAACTTGACCTAGCCTACCAGCTCGCTTATACGACTAGTTAAATGCTTGAGAAGGTGAAAGAGACGATTATAATAATTTAGATAGTAACCTAATTATAAATACTTGGTCAAGGACGACCTTCTTTAAAAGGGGGGGTACTATTACGGAGTTGAAGGAACTAGAGGCCGAGTACGTATAGTACGTGACACGTACGTACTAGTATCTTATATTTAAGCTTCCGTTCCTCTAGAACTCTCTTCTCTTCTCACTTTATTATTCGCTTAATATAGTAGTTTCCGTTTAACTTTATATTTATTATAGTAAGTAGTAGTTTACTCTATATAGTTATACTCTATCTTAGATTAAAACCGTTTCTTATTAAACTTAATATATAGTCTAAGTTAGAGTAAGAACCTATAAAGTTTATTACACTCGCTATTAAAGGCGTTAAAACTTTTATACTTAAGGTTCTTATCGATTTCTTTAACGAGAGTAGTAGACACTAGTACTTTTAAGCTAGACGAGAAGGCTAGAGTTCTATAGGAACTTCCTATAATAGATATTACTTAATTAACGTATACGCTAGTACCTATTAGTAAGTACTTAAAGTGTAATATACAGTTAGGCTAGTGTTACTCGAGAGTATAAAGGTAGGTTAGGTTAGTAGGTAGAGACGCTATTACTAATTAAGACTAATAACCTTTCTAAGTTACTAAGTATAGTATAAAGATACTATATTTAAGTTAAGTACGAAGCTTCTATCTATGTAGGAAATATTACTAAGTTATATAGAACCTTTATACTAATAGATTATCTTAGATTATAGCGATCTAGGACGACCGCTCATGTTAGATCATTACGATCCTCCATGATCTAGTGTCACGTGACCCATAGCTTCTCTGTGCAGCGCCCAGCCCGCTCTGGGTGGCCACTGCCGAGCCTCAGGGCTATGTCACCTGTTCTAGCAACCAGCTGTAACATCAAGCTATATTCCTTCTAAATTACCCTTTTATACTCCGTGTTATTATGTCACGTTCTTTTCTTAACACGGGCTTTTAAGATGTTCCAAATAGCCTCCTAAGGGTTTACATCTAGTAAGCGGGCAGGGTGTTCAATTGTTTCAATATCTGCGGCCTTCTTAAGCTTATCTTAAAAGGAATCAGGCCGGTGAGGTAGTGTGTAACCGTGAGACTTGTCGTTATCCTCTTATAGGATAAAATAGTACTCCCACCCCTTTAGAGTAAAGCGTAGGCGTAGATTATGTATTACCTAGATTAGCGTAGGTAAAATGTACTCGGAATAGTACTTTCTAGTTATTGAATTGCTCATAGGTTTGACTTTAACCGGGTGCGGCGCCGACGCCTCCCAAAGACGTATTCTTTCCTTAGACTCCTAGTCAGATTCATATCGTGAACGGCGAGGCTTACTTAGGCGTTTAGGTTACTCGATATAGGGTTCCTCGTCGTGATAAAAGGTCAATTCCGGCGCCATGTCCCACCAATTACACCACCCGGCAACATGTAAAGATACACTAGTCTTCTTGCCCCTTAACTGTATATTCTCTAGCTCTGTGCGTTTGCCTCTTTCCCGGAGGATGAACCCCGCTTACTAGGCACTTGGGTCGAAGTACGCCTCGTCCGAAAAGACCTAGAATTAGTAGGTGTCTTCGATAGACTTTCCTTAGTACTTTCGGCCATATTTTAGACGAGCAGCGACGTTTGCGGACGAGAATAAGGATTTTATATATGCCATTTTATAGCGCTTGCCTCCTTTTGTCTCCTGCTGTAATCTCGTGGATAATTAGCGGCGTTAAACATCGATTCCGTGGTATTCAATTTGAGCCTCTAAAGCCTAGTCCCGGACTGGGTTTCGCGACGGCGATATAAGCATCTTACAGGTTTCTTTTGTGACTTTTGACGTCCTTCCTAGAATATTTAAAAGCCTACGCGTTCTATGGTATGTAGGAGACCTAATTTCATCGCGTTACTTAAGCCATTTCTGGGCTATTCTCTTAGTGATACTAAATGGGTCGTAAATAGAGGGTAGGGGTTTCCGGGACCCTTCACGATCGTAATCACGAAAGAATTTGATTTTCGTTTTAGAGGTACACTCTCCTACATGTATAGGGCGATCTGGTATAGTTTGGCGCGTCATTGAGCGTGTGGAGGGTGCTATTATACTGGTTAAAGTGATTGTTATGAATTATTACGATTGTTGATTTTTGGTGTTGTGCTTATGTAAGGTGCGAACGGAATTCCTGCAACCCCTGGTGGATCTCTAAGTAACATGACGCAACTCCACTTCAAATCAGATTTGAAGAATCACATCATTCAAAAGATAGGCAATCAGCTCTTCTTGGCCATTCAGAACACCCGCAGCACCTAGTCAAGGATATGTGAAACCGCATCTGACTAGAAAGCCCGGCACAAAATTTCGTTCTCCAAAGAGGCTTCCGAGCCCACTACTGATATCATCAGCAACAGTTACACAAGATCAACATCTAGGCTGCTTCATATAGCACAAGATGAATACCGTCATGACTAGAGAATTTGATCGCACGGGACCGCCGTCCGCCATGAAGGATCGGTTCTATAGATACTTCCAGGAAACTTGTACCGGTATTAACCATTGCCACCAACACTTTCATATACCATGCTAAGATTCTATAGAGATACAAGAGCAAATCAGCCAGCTTGCATCCCTCTCTTTGATTGGCGGAGAAAGAAAAGATGCTATGGATGGAATTGTAGCGGGAATCTCGAGATTATCAGATGATGTTGGAGGCCTCACGGGAATGATTCCAGCATACGACCAACGCATCTATTCACAGGCACGTTTATTTGTTCGTCCTCTAGGGTACCAATCTAAGTAAAGCAGGCTATCAAAGGACTTTCAGAAAGACT
This sequence comes from Amylocarpus encephaloides, assembly GCA_019669835.1. Taxonomy (NCBI): domain Eukaryota; kingdom Fungi; phylum Ascomycota; class Leotiomycetes; order Helotiales; genus Amylocarpus; species Amylocarpus encephaloides. The sequence goes on from MU251745.1 coordinate 6,526, forward strand.
TCAGGAGACTCGAGCAAAGTTAGAGCCCAAAGCCAAATTCGCCTTCAAAACCTCACAGAAGAACTCATCGGCAGGATCTATTGGTGATGCTGCTGAATTGGCTTCACAACAAAGGGGTTTCAAGCCCGGTGCTGTATCTTCAAATGAATCACCAATAGTCACTACACCGGCTCGTCTGGCCAGTCCTCCAGGGGAACCAAGAGATACGGTTGGCGAACTGCCATCATTCCCCACGGACTACAACCTAGAACTACAAGGCCCTTCTGCTGGTCCTATTCGAAAGCCAAGTTTTTCTCAAGCAAGCAACGTCAATATCTCAAACCATACTGGACTTCACATCATCTTACCCTCCTCAGCTGCTCACGCAACCCCCTCTGGTGCTTTGACTGGACTAAAAAGGTGTATTGTTGATATGTCAGTACCCACAACTGACGGCGCTCCATTTGCAGGACTCGCATTGAAGAACATCAAGCAGTCTTTGATAATCGCTGGTCACGTAGCTGGAGCCGCTCATATCACAGGTGTTGAAAATAGCACAATCGTGGTCGAATCAAGGCAGGTTCGAATGCATGATTGCAAAAATGTAGATATCTATCTACATTGTGCAAGTCGGCCTATCATTGAGGATTGTAACCACGTTCGCTTCTCCCCTACACCAGCTTGTTATGTAAGCACCTCAAATTGCGAGATCTTACACCAACTAATATCTTCTAGAAAAACGCCGCAAATGAAAGAACCAATCAATGGGATCAGGTAGATGACTTTAAGTGGCTAAAGGCAGAACACAGTCCAAACTGGAGCATTCTACCTGAAAGCGAGAGACTCAGCGAGGAAACATGGACAACGGTGATGCCAGGTGGGCCAGCATATGGTCTTAACGATATATTGAGAAAGATTGGAATTTCCTCCTGACAACATAAACTGATGGACGGCACAACGGAGACTAAACAGCGTCAGGGGCTCTCAATACAGCACACCAAAGCGAATTATGCGGACCCAAAATGTGCGATTGCGGAACCTTTGCTTATTGATTTGAGAGCCTCATAGCCCATAGGGCCATGCACCATAGTGGTGGAGTTTGTATAGTTCTTAACCAGCTAAGTAGCCTAGCTAGAGTCTTGGTGCGATGATGTAAAATATGCATGATCTCCACTACGTCTGAATAGCTGGGTAGATTGGCCCAAGTTTTCGCCGTATTTCGTTCCCTGGGAAGTGTGAATAGCTACTATTCCAAGCCTCCTTTGCCGATTGCTTGTGGATGCGCTTCTTTTGAATTCATCGTCCAAGTTGTGGTTCATTTGGTGACCCTCTTAAAGGGGATGATTCGCCCACATTCTGTCAAGTCCTGCTGGAGTTTCGTGAAGAATTTTGTAGACACCCGGGTGCTTTCAAGTCATCACTGTGTCAACGCTTTCTTTGACCTTCATCTCCTTCGCCATCGTCGTCGCTGCGCCAGCATCTCTCAGCCTCTGTAGGACTTCCCCCTGCTTTGCGATCTTCTCTTCCAACTCTCTGATCTCATCTTCTTGTTCCGCAATGCTCCTATGGATATCCGGCAGGGCCATCACATCCCTCCTCGCCTTCTGCAACTTGTGTTTCATGCCATCGGTGGCGACAGGTATATCTTTCGCACGAAGAGGTCCCGTGCCTGGGACCGACTCAGAAGGTGTGGCAACCGGTGGTGAGCCCGCGGAACCGGTCAATGGATTTGATGGCGGTTGTAATCTCGAGAGGAGCGCGTGGAGGACCGGGATGGCGTCGATCTCGAGAGCCGTAGTTGAGGCTGCTTGTTGTGACGGCGAAGCCATCTTCCTTGAAGTCGCGACGAGAACTTGGGTCGATGTTGGGCGATGTTGGGTGATGGAGCTTGTCTTCGATTGGTCACAGTTTCTTGTCGTGGAAAGTATGGAAGTCAGAGAAGATTATATAGGCTCGCTAGCGAGACTAGCGCCAGCTTTCTTATCGGGCGACTTGCTTTTTGGAGGGGCAATGTGCTGATGTCAGCGGAAAGAGAAAAACCCCCACCTCAACAAGCACCACCAAAAACAACTCCTCTCCTGACCTGCAAATCCCTCAATTCAGAGATTTCTCGTTCGTTTCGAGTACATATACACACATTCGAGGATATCCTTTCTCTAAGATTATCTTTGAAGTTTGGAATTGTTCGCAATCTTAATCAATCGCCAACACCGCTGACAGCCTATAAGCCCTTACTGTGCAGTACAGTATAGATCGCCAATATGCCAGTCGAGAATAAAGCCTGCTTGAGTACGTTCCACGTATCCTCTTTTCCTTCGTCTATACGAGCACCTTCACACGCCAACTCCTTTCATGTACCAATGCATCTGTTTTCCTTTGCTTCAATGGTCTCATTTTTCTCCACCGCTGCATTCGAGACCAAGCAAAATGGTGTCCCCGAGAGCGAGAGCCCCAAGCTCCCCAATATCTACCAAAAAGAAGCCCGATTACATTCTCGCTCTCCTCTATGTTCTTGTATACCTCGAGGTATCATGGCTAATAGTTATGATCTGGCGCAGTTGTTATTGATGGGTGGGGAATACCAGTTGAATCTTCCCCGAAAAATGGCGATGCAATTGCCGCCGCGAAGACCCCCGTAATGGACGCCTTTGCGAAGAATGCAGAAGGATATACCGAACTCGAGGCTTCATCGCTGGCTGTTGGATTGCCAGAAGGTCTGATGGGTAATTCTGAGGTCGGACATTTGAACATCGGTGCTGGGCGTGTCGTCTGGCAGGATGTGGTCCGCATTGATCAGACCATCAAGAATAACGAGCTCGACAAGAACGACGTTATCATGAAGTCATTCACTGATGCAAAGAACGGTACTGGTCGTTTGCATTTGTGTGGACTGATCTCTGATGGAGGTGTGGTATGTATATGGCAATTATGAACTTCTCAAGCGGAAGCTAATGAATGTCTCAGCACTCGAAGCAAGACCACTTGTATGCCCTCCTGAAGCTCGCTAAGGAGATCGGAGTTCCCCACGTATACATCCACTTCTTTGGTGATGGACGCGACACAGACCCAAAGTCCGGCGCAGGATATATGCAAGGGCTTTTGGTCAAGATTAAGGAGATTGGAATTGGGGAAATTGCCTCAGTGACTGGTCGATACTATGCAATGGATCGTGATAAGCGATGGGAGCGTATTGAGGTTGGTCTCAATGCTCTGTGTGTTGGTGACGGGGAGGAGAGCAGCGACCCAGTCAAGACCATCAAGGAGAGATACGAGAAGGGCGAGAATGATGAGTTCCTGAAGCCAATTATCGTTGGTGGTAAGGAATCGCGTATCAAGGGTAAGTTTGAGGCCAAAGAAAAGCTGCATGTGAATCGCTGACCGTACCCCAGATGGTGATCAAGTTTTCTTCTTCAACTACCGATCCGATCGTGTTCGAGAGATCACCCAATTGTTGGGTGGCCATGACCAATCACCACTCGAGGATTTCCCATACCCAAAGAACATTACCCTTACAACCATGACTCAATACAAGCTCGACTACCCTTTCCCAATCGCATTCAAGCCCCAACATATGGGTAACGTTCTTGCTGAGACTCTTGGTACACAAGGTGTCAACCAAGTTCACGTTGCGGAAACCGAGAAATATGCTCATGTTACATTCTTCTTCAACGGTGGAGTTGAGAAGATGTTCCCACTTGAGACCAGAGATGAAAGCCAAGATCTCGTCCCCTCAAACAAGAGTGTTGCCACTTATGACAAGGCTCCGGAAATGAGCGCTGCAGGTGTCGCTAAGCAGGTCTCTAAGCGTATCGAGGAGGGCAAATTCGAGTTCGTTATGAACAACTTCGCACCCCCAGATATGGTCGGTCACACTGGTGTTTATGAGGCAGCCATCGTTGGTGTTGCTGCTACAGACAAGGGCATCGGCGAGATATACGAGACTTGCAAAAAAGAGGGCTACCTACTCTTCATTACTTCTGACCACGGGTTTGTCACCCTAGTTTATGCTTTTGATCTCCCCATACTAACTTGTATGCAGAAATGCCGAGGAGATGAAATTCCAGGATGGCAAACCGAAGACCTCCCATACTACCAACAAGGTACCTTTCGTCATGGCCAACGCTCCGAAGGGATGGTCTCTCAAGCAAGAAGAGGGAGTCCTTGGCGACGTCGCCCCTACGATTCTCGAGGCTATGGGTCTTGTGCAGCCAAAGGAGATGACTGGCAAGAGTCTTTTGGTGAAACGTTAGATTACCCTACCTAGAGAACTTCCTGTAACTTTCCGTTGTTAATAAGAGTGCCCTACCCCTGCTGTTATTGTTTGCGCTGCCAAAGGGAGAATATTGGGCTAAATACTGGTCTTGTGGCAGGCAAAAAGCGAGTGCACGAGGATTAGATGATGTCTTATGATTGTGACGATGATGGTTTATGATCAGGATGGAGTTGAGAGGTCGTGGTTGGTTGTGAAGCATGGAGTGAGCGTGGGTTGGGTAGAGGTGTAGCAAATAAAATAGTTAAAGGTTGGATGGCTGTTTGGGAGAATGGATAAAGTATACAACACAATGAAACAGATATATTTCCTAAGAAACCCATATGGAGTCATCAAGTCCTCCTCGTTAGCCTCGAAGAGCCATCACGCTGTTAAACTCTTATACAATATCCTAGGATGTATTCCTTCCCAGAACTCGTATGGTGAGATCTACCTAACTGTGGCTGGTTCCTGTAGGGATGGCAAAAGAGGTGCGGGCTAATCGACATCGGGTTACTGGTGGGCGATGTATCTGAGGACGAAGGCGTTTGGGGTGTGTTTGCTGTGTTTCCCTTACAACTCTCCAGAGACTCTCTAGGCTTGGGCGGTGGAAGGCCCAACGGAGATCTAACCAGATCGAAAATTCGAGAACATTACCGACAGTAGAGTGATTGTTAACAGGCATGTTCAGCTCTGCGATGCAGGAGAAGCCAAGCCCAAAGGCACCCAGAAGTGTCAGACTATGGCTTGTCCGGCTTTGGTATAATAGAAACAGGGAGGGTTAGGAATCGACAGAGCGTCCAGATAGGACTCGCTTGCGGCAAGTAAGTAATTGAATGGCTGAGCTATGCCCAATCAAGGATTTTTGTCCCCCAATTCCTGCTAGTGTGAAGCTAAAGTGAACGATGCAAGAAACTCCAATGAGAAATTCCGCAAATCCGTAAGGTTCGGCCGGTGTTAGTATTTATCAGATGACATTCAGCCCACCAGGCACACGGGTGGCACGATAGGCAACGATCGTCAAGGAACTAGGACATCTCCAACCAATATAGATGGCCGAGGCATGAAACTGTGTTTCAGGGCAGTAATCCCACATCGAACCCGAGGACACTCACTAATCAGCAAGCCGAAAGGCCACGATAGCCATTTTGACACGCCTCCTTCGGTTTTGGCGACGCCTATCTCGCCTCGTATGGGGTAAACAGGAGGCTATTTCCTCGGCAGGCGGAAGTCACTGTGATGTAGGGTGATGTGCAGGTACCCTTCAGCTAATTCCTGTATGATAAGTACCGCCAATATTTGCCTAAACGGTAGGATTCGACTCATTGAATAGAGATGAGCTGTTTTCTTGTTTGTTTTCTTGTTTGTTTTCTTATTTGTTTTCTTATTTGTTTTCTTTGTTATTTTGTTGCTGGCACCACTCGCGAGAGGGTTTTCAATGTTATCTTGCCACCGAAGTAATGGATAGTGAATCGTGGCTCCACGAGTCTTAAATCCCACGTCCATGATTGTCCCGTCATCCCTTTCTCGGCCTAGTCAATTCAGAAGGGGTCGACCGTGCGCGATGTTGTGCCCGTACAAGTGCTGCTGTGCGACACATTGCTCACTTCGCTCTGATGTTGTTTTGTAAATTGATATCCGAGAATGCCGTGGTTGCATTCCTGAGATTGCACGACGCGGTGGTGGAATTGACGATCACCCTCAATTGGAGCCTCCCCCGCCCCCTTGCTTCGTCTGAACACTTACTGGCCACGAGTTTCCGGAAACGACAAAGCACCTGGATTGTGGCTTTCAAGAGAGACAGAATTGGGAATCGTTCCACGGAGCCATGTTCTTCTGAAGCTTGGGCGCTGATCGTCCTCCCTCAGTGCTCAATATCATCTCCCCAATCAAAGACGAAGTATGAAGTACAATTGGCGGTTCGAATTCGTTTCCCCTGGACGAAACATCATCAGAGCTGGGAAGATGGCATGTTTCTTCACAAGGTTAGGTTGCTTGCTGTACTGTACCGAAAAGGAGCACCTCCAGCTGCCGTTGTCTTTTGATGTCATCAATGATCAGTCCTGGACTCCTGGCAGTACTGATACAGTGGACTTTGCAGGGCTTTCCTCACCCATTGGCTTCCTATATAAAAAATCAAGGAACCCAACGCCACAAAGGTGTCCCGATACAGCCTTCGTTGGTGGGATCGCTGTACTACGCCGCCCGTGGTGCTCCGTTTCGACTCGGATTACACGTACTTATTTAGACATCTAGTAGTGGCCGTGTATTAGCAGGACTTCAGAGCTAAGGCCTAAGTAGGAGCGGTATTAATAAATAAAATTAGCGTCTAGAAGGAGAAAGCGTTAGGGTCTTTGTAGATAATACTAAAATAAGAAGCCTTTCTACACCGACATTAAGGTTGGTGCTTGTTATTTATAGAAAGTCGCCTTACGAGTCACTCGTTCATACCCACGTACTAGCTAATATCCCACTCAACTACGAGTAGAACAAGATATTAATTTTCGCTTCAGCCCCTGAGGAATTCGCCTCTCCCCGTACGGACAGTACAACCATGTACCTACCTACGTGCTCCGTACTCCGTCCGTATCCTGGTCGTCTCTTGGAATTAGAATCCCTGCTAGTCCCCCCCATGCTATTCCGACCCCTGCTATTTCTTTTGTTCGGCACCCTTTTAGTCATTTCAAGACACTTGATTCAGTTGCTTTTCCCACTACCAGTGTTTCAGGCTTTCAGCTGCTCGCTTTCCTTTCTCCTCATCGTCCATCGTCTACGTACACCCAACCATCTCTACATCCACCCACCTACATCCACACTCACCCACCAACTCCATCCCAACTCTCTCTTCCTCACTCCCGCTTCTTCTGCACCCACATAACCCCCCTCTTCCTCCCCTTCCCCCCCCAAAACAAATCCACGACTCTTCAGTCACCTCGTTCCTTTTGCGCAATCCCTCTCGATCAGGTCTATCTATTGCATTTCTCACAGGCTTCCGTTCCTGCGTCCGCGTCGATCGAAACCGAATTTCCCAATCAGGCTTGCATGTGGAACATTTTGCGACCACGCTTTGCCACTCACGACCTTCTCCAACACGTCCTCAATTGGTCCGTCTCGGCAAACTCACAGGATAATCAGCTATTCATCCCTATATGTGCAATCGAATCAAGTCGCTCGCTGGTCGACATCGGAACACCAATCTCTGAGCCTCTCGACCCCCCCTCCAACCACCAAAAGTCGGAGGATAAACCACCTGCGCAATCTACCAGGGGAGTAATTCCTGGTCGTTCAAAGTCCACAATCACTACCCGCTCAATCGCTGCTATATGCTCCTTCGGTTTTAGAAGCGTTTCTTTGTTCTCCGCCCGCATATCTCGCTCCTGTCGGACGCTCTTGGAACCCGGAGTCGGAGATTCGACGGCTCTGAGCTAAGAACCATAGCTGCGACAGTATTCTATTGCGCATACAATCCGAGTAATGAGCGTCATGCTTCAAACACCTTCCCGGGCGTCGACAGCCTCGTCTTCCTCCTTTCAACCCGTATCGCGTCAAAATACCATGTCTTCCCACGATGGAGGGCGTTCTGTTCGACAGTCCAAGCGGTACTCCATGACAACGCTCTACTTGTCCATGTCTGCGAATGAAAAAGATCTTGAGATTGAAGATGACCTGGCAAAAGGCAAGTTAATCAATTATGCTTGACATTATCAAACGACTGACTTGTTTCTTAGCCCAAAAGATCCTCCGAGAGTTGAAATCAAAGATCTCCTCGCAATCCAAGAAGAATTTCGTGTTAGAAAAAGATGTCAGATACTTAGACTCCCGGATAGCTTTGTTGATTCAGAACCGAATGGCATTGGAAGAGGTACGATTATCGCAGAGCGAACATGAGCCTGTGAACTAACACCATCTAGCAAAATGAGGTCGCCAGTCATTTGGAAGATGCATCGGATTTACAGGAGGGCTTCTTCCCGAACGATGAAAAGTCTCAGAAATATGGAAACCTCCTCTTCCTACTACAGTCGGAGCCTCGCCACATCGCACATCTTTGCAGACTGGTTACAATGGCTGAGATTGATTCCCTGCTCCAAACCGTTATGTTCACGATATATGGAAACCAGTATGAGAGCCGTGAAGAGCATCTACTGCTAACTATGTTTCAGGTATGCATGACTTTGTTCTAAGCTGTCACCCCAAGCTAATGTTTCGTTTTATAGTCCGTCTTGACATATCAATTCGACAACACCCCCGAATATTCCTCCCTGCTCCGGGCAAACACACCTGTATCCCGAATGATGACCACGTATACTCGGAGAGGTCCTGGGCAAAGTTATCTGAAGATAGTGTTGGCTGATCGTATCAACGGGCTTATCGAGCTGAAAGACCTTGATCTAGAGATCAATCCGTTGAAAGTTTACGAACGAATGATTGAGCAAATTGAAGAAGACACCGGAAGCCTTCCCGCCTCGCTACCCCGAGGCGTAACCGCGGAACAAGCTGCGGAGAATACCCAAGTTCAGGCCATCATTGAGCCACGTTTAACGATATTGATGGAAATTGCGAATGGCTTCCTGACCACGATAATCGACGGTCTTGAGGAAACGCCATACGGAATCCGGTGGATATGCAAACAAATCCGTAGTTTGACGAAGCGCAAATATCCTGACGCTAACGACCAGGTCATCTGTACTTTGATCGGAGGGTTCTTCTTCCTGAGATTCATCAACCCCGCAATTGTTACACCAAAATCATACATGCTTATCGACGGCACCCCAGCTGAACGTCCGAGACGAACCTTGACTTTGATTGCGAAGATGCTGCAAAATCTGGCCAACAAACCCTCGTATGCCAAGGAGCCATACATGGCGAAACTTCAACCTTTCATCCAGCTCAATAAGGAACGAGTGAACAAGTTTATGCTTGATCTTTGCGAAGTTCAGGATTTCTACGAGAGCTTGGAAATGGACAACTATGTCGCTCTTTCCAAGAAGGATTTGGAACTGTCCATCACACTGAATGAGGTATACGCAACGCACGCCTTGTTGGAGAAGCACAGCAACGATCTCAATAAAGATGAAAACTCACACTTAGCCGTCATCCTGGCTGATCTTGGAACTGCGCCAGCACAGCTACCTCGGAAGGAAAACAGGGCAATCAATCTTCCCCTCTTCAGCAAATGGGAAACTGCGATTGATGATCTGACGGCCGCTTTGGACATAACCCAGGAGGAAGTCTACTTTATGGAGGCCAAATCTACCTTCGTTCAAATCATGCGGTCGATACCCAGCAACAGTGCGGTAGCACGCAGGCCATTGCGCCTCGAGCGCGTTGCAGACGCTGCGGCTACCTCTCGAAATGATGCAGTGATGGTGAGGAAAGGCATCAGAGCCATGGAGCTCCTCAGTCAATTACAAGAGCTTCATGTTATTGACAAGTCGGACCAGTTCAGCCTCCTCCGAGATGAAGTTGAGCAAGAACTACAGCACCTTGGTTCGCTCAAGGATGGTGTGATTGTGGAAACTGACAAATTGGACGAGGTCTACAAGACCATCCGAGATCACAACTCATACCTTGTCGGGCAACTCGAGACCTATAAGAGCTATCTGCACAATGTTCGAAGTCAAAGTGAAGGCACGCGGCGAAAGCAACAAAAGCATCAAGTCTTGGGGCCTTACAAGTTTACCCACCAAGCCTTGGAAAAGGAAGGCGTCATTCAGAAGAGCAACGTGCCAGACAACCGAAGAGCAAACATTTACTTCAATTTCACCAGTCCACTACCTGGGACCTTCGTCATCTCACTCCATTACAAGGGTATGTTTTTATCTAGAGGTCAACAATAATTTGAATCTAACAATGTGCAGGTCGAAATCGTGGACTTTTAGAACTCGATCTTAAATTGGACGATCTCCTCGAAATGCAAAAGGACAACCAAGAAGACCTGGACCTCGAATACGTCCAGTTCAACGTGCCGAAGGTTCTTGCTCTTCTCAACAAGCGCTTCGCGAGAAAGAAGGGCTGGTAGACAGCAACTCGAGTGAGAATTCCGCAATGGAGAGTTTTTGAGTGGAAATTGCTATTCCTTTACTAGCTGATACTAGCAGAAGCGACGAGATGGTAGGATGAACGGAGTCTTGCGGAATTTGATACCTGGCGAACGTATGGCGTATCTTGATGTTGCTTTCCAGCTCGGGTTTTATACCCTTCCCTCGTCATTCCTCGAATGTTTTCTCTTAATTTGTGGTTGTTGCTATTGCTAGCTTGGAGGACGATTTCCTTTGGAAGGGAAGATCATACAAGTCGGTTATTGTCTTGACTGGCTGGTCCGGGGGCTTGGGGTGGGGAGAAAGCTCGAACGACTCCATGAGGGAGAAGGATCCCGTGAGGTAATGTGCTACAAAGTTATAGGAAGTGGACAGAAGGCGAGGGTCATTTTTCTTTTCATCAAATCTAAGTGACGATGGGACGGATTGATGGGCAGTGGGAGGCTTTTATGTTTTCTTTGGATGCTTGCACGATTATAACTGGGCGGATGGACAATGAGAGGGATTTGGGATCAGAAAGGGAAATTTAACTGTAATATCATAAATGAAGGAAACCTATTTTTTTCATTTTACATGGAGCGCATTCAGGAGTGATACCGGTGCTTGTAATTATAGTGAAAGCTAGGCCCTCTCTCTAGGATGTCCAAAATTCTAGCTAGGATTTCTTTACTTGGGGTCATCGTTTTTTGGTTCAGTTAAATGTGGAAATTCTACATGAACCGATATTTCTAACGTCCAATTATAGCATTCTTCCTCGTCCATTTGAAAGAAGCCAAGGCCAATTTTAAGGTATTGAAAAGTGAAGCGTTGATTAAGATATGCTCCAGATTTTATAGAAGCAATTACAGATTTCGTCCATCAGGGGGTGGGAATTTAGTTACTCCTGTGCAAAAGTACAGTATAATACTGTAAAATAACCCCTTAAACGCAAACCAGGTCGTACCCCACCTCAAAAGATTAGCCGAGATCCACCTAAAACTAAAAGTTCCATTCTCTTTACAGGCGTTTACAGAGACCGTTAAATATTGAACAAAAGAGGTCCACAAAAACCCCCTGAAAAAGAGTCTTGAGTCCAAGTTGTTCTGATGTCCTCCATGAAAAATCCCCCAAAAATTAGCAATGCCTGGTTTCGATCCAGGGACCTCCGGGTTATGAGCCCGGCGCGCTTCCGCTGCGCCACATTGCTTTTTACAAGTCAACCCCTCTAACAGCCTTGTTAGAGAAGGTAATTTATGAATGTCAATAAGTTCAGAAGTTTCATATTGGTGTGTGTGGGGAGTGGATTAAGGGCTGGGGGAGGGGGCCGAGGGTGTGGGTCATTGGAGGTGTAACCGAAAACGTGATTTGACAAAGACAATAATAATTCTCTTTGTTGAAAAGTGTTATTACAGAGGTAGATGATAGTTCAAAAAGGCTGGAGGTGTGAGGTGACTAGTTCATCTTCGGTGGTTATAGAGGGAGGATGTGGTCGAGTAAGTCAAACTAGCTTCCTTTGCCTTCTCCAGACACGATGAAGGCGCCTCAAAAGAACATCGACCTTGTTTTGTGACTTATTCCGGTGCCGTTTCTTCTTATAGTGTGCTTGTTTTGGAGGAACAGGAAGGTTGTTAGGATGTTTCCCAGAGCTCCCCCTTGCGCCTGGGCATCTATTAAATCCGCTGGAATACAAGAACGCTTGATTAGAACTCACTATACAATCAACAAGGGCACATTTTGAGCGGGGAGAGCCAGGAGGGGTCTGACGATTTTTCAACCAGGCTGATTGCTTAGTGAAGCCTTCCCGAGAAGCGTAAGTTTCTCGTCGTAACAAAATTCTAAACTTAGGAAACAAAGTTCGCAAGAGCCGAAGTGAAGTAAATAGCTGGCCAATCTACAATGCGAGAGTCAATAATCTCTCAGTGTTCCCTGCGATAAAACATCGTTGTTAGGATTGAAAGAGGGGAGAGGGGCTTTGGTGCGGATTAGAAGTCAATGATTGCCATTCTGCAAAGCGACTGAGTAGTTAATTAGTAGTCCATGGTTCCTGCCGCTTTCCCTTAACTCAACATACTATTCGCTCCTCAGTTTTCCGTCTCGCTTTCCCTCTCTCACACAAACATCAACAATCATCAACATTGTCAACAAAGTCGAGTTATCGTCCAACAAGCTTCATTATTCGTTACTCCCATCAATAGCCAAATTTGGAAATTTTACCCATAAGTACTCGCCAATCGAAGCTCTCGACCCATTGTAAATATACATAGGAGTTTCTGGTGTCAGAGCATCTACATAAGTATGGTCCTTCCTCAGGGTACTATGAAAGTGGTTCTCACCATCAGGTCCTCAGACTTCAAACAACGTACCCTGACAGCCAGCCACAATGCCGCCACCTGTTAAACTCCTTGCATGCGATCTTGGACATTGCACAATCACACACTGCCAAAGAAAGCCTTCGGCTGATGGTTTTAGAAAGGTCCAGGGAGACAACTTCTCTATGGGATGCCAACAGGGCGAGCAGAGCACCACCTCTAACGACAGCCATGAACTGATAGAATCGGAGCGTCGTCCACCGAACACTTCACCGAAGTTCAAAGATGATCTCTCATCGTTTGCCAATGAGTCCAAGGGTCCATCATATTGGCCCCTGCGATTTTTCACGAATGTTGGTGGAGAGCCCAAACTTGTCAGTGCTCAAGTCCTATCAAAAAGAGAAACCCCAGCGCTCGTTGCGATTCATAATATGGCCGACCCAGCGTCTAAGGTTGAGCTGTACTTCGCTTTCGACCTGCGCAAATTTTATAACCTGGAAGGATTCGAGTCGCCTCTAGTTCGAGTGGAGAGCAAGCCTGCCCTAGAATACAGTGGAACATCCTACTCTGAACAAACCTTGCAAAATATCGACCGACTGATTGATTGGAATGTGAAGAAGCATAAGCCTGCACCCGTCGCGGAGTCTAATAAAGACATCGTAACACGATTTTTGTCAAACTCGCCGGAATTGCCCTATGGCGTCCCTACCGAGCCAGTTCTTTTGACGGCTATGATAGCATCGAACACTGGGAACGACCCCCTAACAGAATCCAAGCCCTCAACCTTCCCACCTTCGCGATGGTCAAGCAACCAGGAAGGAAGCTCCCAAGCGGTGTCAGATTCGCAAGATCCTGGCGGAGAACCTTCCGGCAAACGACCTAAGTCCCAAGCAAGTGATGGACTAGCGTCAAAAAGAAGTTCTAACAAAGAACCGACGGATAACTCCCAAGACGAGTCTCAGAAAACGCATGATGTAAGCTATATAGCTCCTTGGGTTAGCAAGAGCGATTTTTCCACGCCCACGATCTCGGAGGGAATCCATGCCTCCGCAGGTCAAACAACCGGTAAAAGATTCATTACAAGCTTGGGCAATCAAACTACGATAAAAGCCTCTTCATCGCACTATTCACAGCCCGAGGGAACAGGTTGGATGACACCTTCAAGTGATCCTCAGAGGCTACGCAATCCCCCAGCCCCAGCCCCACCTCTGAAGAAACCGAGTTTGCGCAAGAAGCTTTCGAACCGGATAAAAAAACTCATAGGAAGACCCGTCAGCCCGTCAGAAACTAACCCTGCGAGTAGACCTCAATCAAGGACAGAGAACTTCAAACAAAGATTTAGGGGTTTTTTCAAGTGAGAGGAAAACATCGAGAGGCACAGGGACGTAGGGCACGTCAGGAAGAGGTCCCGAGGATAACCAAACTTAGAGTCTGAGACAAATACATTCCCTCAGCCAAGGGACGACTGTAGAACTCGACTGAAGGGTAAAGAAAGGTAGGGTTTAAGCGGGAGCGTATCTTAAGGGCTAGAAGAGCAGACGTCAATGTCCCAGCAGCAAGAAATCCGATGCCAATGCCACCATTCAAGGGCAAAATGGGGGAGGTCGAACTGCTATAGGAACAAATCCTTTCCCAACAGACAACCGAAGAAGTTAGCATCGACATGTACTGCACCATGATGTGATCACGCCTAACTAGCGAGTCTTTGAGATGGATTTTGCAGGAAGTATTCTCGTAGAACGATAGCGCGTTGATGTATGGGAAAAGAGGTTCACCAAGACTGTACTTTTAGGTTGAATACCAACAGCGTTTTTAGTGTATTAGCTTTCCGTCGCAACGTGAAAGCAGATTCCATGGCTGAAGTGTCCTCACATTCCGCCACACGAGTTCTATTGGTGCAATCAAGCAGCTATGGTTACCTCGACCTCAACACCGGCCTCAATATTGATGATGATCTGCTTGACAACTTCGGTTGGGGCGTTGAGACTGGATGCTGTCAGTGATGATGCATAAGTTTCGAGCACGATATACTCACTCGATCAGCCGCTTGTGGATTCTCATCTCGAAGGTGTCCCAAGTCTTTGATCCTTCACCACAAGGAGTCTTTCTGGTGGTGACTTTGAGGGTCTTTGTTGGAAGACGAACGGGGCCCTTGACGCGAAGGTCCTTGGACTTGGCACGCTCGATGAGCTCCTGGCAGACCTTCTCAAGGGAGGCGACCTTTCGGCTGGTGAGGGTGATACGGATCTTGTGGGTTTTCTACCATTCCAAATGATTAGTCTCGAGATGGATTTCAGATTTGCGACGATTTAGAAGTTGCAACGTACTGGGCCCTCGCCGCCGAAATCTCCCTTCTCTGGCTTGTTGTAAGACATCTTATTTGATTTATGCTTCGCGACTCGAACGGATTCGGCAAAGTGACGAAGTTAAATGTTTTTGTTTTTTGGTTCAACGAGTTTGAGATGGGAGGTCGCGAAATTCGAAATTCTAGGTGTGCCGACAAGACGAAATCTTGGCGCCGCCAATCAAAGTAGATGCTGATTAATCAAATGTGGTTAGTCAGCCATGAGGCTGAACCGAATTGCGCTTGCCTTTCCATCCTCTGCCGAAAAGGCTCATACACACTCACCAGACTCAAAAAAAGTAAGAATGTTATAATTACTATACAACTTTATCCTGCGCGACCTAAAAATGGCTTCCAAAGTATCTGCACTTCCTCCGTTAGCGCCATTTCCAGAAGCTGCTTGGAGAAATCACCTCGTCCCTACGGAATGGGAAGCCTGTCTCGATGCATGGATAAGTATCATTGGAGCACATCTGTCTCGCTCAATTTCAGACTTTACTCGCCTCTCAATCAGAGACGAATCACTCCCGGTATTTCTGGTATCTTATGCTTCCGAGTCCAGTGCATCAGAAGCAAACGGTCCCTCAAATGAAACCGCAAAGGCTCAACTTCTGCGGAGACAATGTCTCTTGTTATCCTATAAGCTTTTGGATCATACTCCACCTCCCGAAAGTCTCCTTCAATGGACGCTCCTTGCAGACATCAGCAAAGTGTATGGCAGGAAGCAAGCTGGCAAGATTCTCTCGATGATATTCAAGAAACATTCTGATCGATTGGAATTAAGACTTGGAGCACTAAAGGCATCCTTAAATAAGGAACTGGATGCTGGACTGAAGGGGGATCTCAAAAAGGCAGAACTTCAGCTGAAAACATTGAACCATCTCCTACATGCATCTCCAGACACTGCTGCGTTCTTCATGGCTGGAAGCGACTTTCTTGATTCTCTCATAAGCTGCTACAAAATTATGAACCCACCCCTGAGGAAGGTCATAATTTCAACCACTTACCTATGTCTTGTCGGTCTCACAGAAGACGAGAAGCCACGCATATCCTCACTTATTGACCAGCTATACTTCCTTGAAGCTGCTGCTCAGGAACACAAAATTGGTCCTACGAATGCCAACGACTCCTTGGTTGCTGAATTGGTTACTGTCACGCCTATCTTGAAACAAGCCCAACAACGAATTGCTGCAAGTGGATCTGGATCTGGCAGAGCAAGCACAGTTCTTGGAAACCTGGGGAGATTCAAGAAAGCTGGGGGTGTTCAAAGGCAACCTCGACGGCTCAAAAAACGAACTGACAAGGGCAAAAGCCGGGCTAATGGAGCAAGTGATGGCGAGTATGGAGAAGAGTCAAATGGCCATATTCACGTTCACCGTATGAGTCTGATCTCACAGGTTCGGGATTTATTCCCCGACTTGGGATCAGGTTTTGTCATGAGATTACTGGATGAGTATAATGACAATTTAGAGGAAGTTATCTCTCATCTTCTGGAGGACTCCTTGCCTGCGCAACTAGCACAGGCAGATCGATCTGAGGCTTTGTGAGTCCTTCAACCCTATTCGACACGAAAATCTCTAACATTGCCTAGACAACCTCCAAGTCAACCCTCAGGCGACCTCATCCCAAATCTAGCCCTAAGATCAACATCCCCAGAAATGCCATCTAGGAAAAACATCTTTGACGATGACGAATTCGACCGCCTAGCCATATCCACCAACAAACTCCACTTCGGCAAGTCTAACCACAACAAGACCGCCGAGGACGTCCTAGAAGACAAGACTAATGCCCCAAACGAAGCTGCTATTCTTGCAGCTCTCGCAACATTCGATTCAGACGACGATGAAAGAGACGACTCCTACGATGTTGAAGACGTAGGCGGAACAGTCGACTCCACAGCTCCTAGAAATGACCCTGAAGAGGTCACTGTAATAGATGGACAAGACGAAGTCCTCTTCAAAGCATACAAATCAACCCCTGACGTCTTCGCCCGAGATGCAGCAACACGACGAGGAAAGCCACGCACCGCTCTGAAGGAGCAGACAGGAATGGGAGATGAAGCTATCGAAGGATGGGGGCTCATGCTATCACGGGATCCAAGACAGATGCGCAGGTTGGAGGCGAAATTCTCACAGTTTGGAGGAGAGCAGAGAGAGCTGAAGCCAACTTCGTGGCGTGGGACGCCAGGAGGCTCAGCAACTGAGGATGCGGACGTCGATAATATTAATAATCGAGGTAGGGGAGGGAGGTTAAGTGGTGCAACGGGAAGAGGACGTGGGAGAGGAAACGTTGCTGGGCCTAGTGGTGAGCAAGAGACGAAAAACGCTAGGCGAGCAAAAGAACAGAACAAGGGGTCACGGGTAAGGAATCAGAGAGCGAAGAAGATGGCCAGAGGAGGCCTGGCTGGTTTAAACTAGCCGAGGGGAAACCTCGAGCAAGAACAATAATTTGTAGAATAACTATCATTTCGCTCGTGGCCTACATAGCCGGTGTACCTACTTTGTTGCACCTTGTCCGCAACACAAATGGTATCCTAATTCCGAATATTCCTGACGCCAATTTTCCAACTTAGAAAACCCCAGGTAATTCATACCACGATCCGAACACCATCCTAAATGCCTCTAATAAATACATGAACTGATTTCCCGTACAAAATAATACATTTCAATATGTTTTCAAATGCAAACACTCCAACGACCAGCGACATATCACTGCTAGTCGACTTCCCAGCTTCCACCAATATCACTGGCGTTTGGGTTCCGCTTTGGGGGCATATTGGACTGTGGAAGGGTGATACCATAGTCATCGACTGGACTCCACTGATCCCTGGCATATTCGTCTTCAAAGTCCCAGCGGACCGCTTCTCCGTACCCCGAGAAAAGAAACCCTCTCCACTCTCCTGCCGCAATCTTTGAGGCAATGTTGATCATAAGATGAAACAAGTGACTTGGAGGGCTGAGCAATATTTCGCAGGTTTTCTGAACAATTGCGGTTGGTAGATGTTTAGCAGTCTGAAGCCGCCGTGCACGTCGGGCAGGTGGTGGAGAGAATAGATTCACGGCAGCGGGAAGTGGCGAAAGCTCTCGCCGACGTGAATTGCTACTAGTTGTCGCACGGTGCCGGAGGACACTTGATGAAACGGTTGATGACGTGACTGCTTCGACGTGTTCTTCGACAGACCGACTGTCAATGTCGGCGTCCAAGGTCTGCGTTTCTGGATGGGGCGACAGACACATCGAGCTGCTTTCATCATCCTCTGATCTATGTAGACCTTCCCATGCCCCCGGGGTGCCTGGAGCGGTAGTAGCCTCAGAGAGTTTTCGAGTGTGAGCGCGCTTTGGTAATATGATGTTCTCGTGAGGATAAGGATATGGAAGACCAGCAGTGGAAGACTTGGGAAATTCAGATGGGGGCGAGTGCCAGGATTGAATGGAGTGAAATGATTGCTCGCTTGACGAGTAGCTAGAGCCTGATACTGACTCGGTCGTATCAGAAAGTTGTGACTTTGTGCGTCCTTTTGACGGAGGGCTCGTTATGAGCGATAGAAGGGGCGGGGCGGTAGTGGACCTTACACATGTTGCGAGAGCAGGTGGCTTCTCATGTTCATCTTGGCCCGATGACATTGGCTGAAATTCTGGTTGATATTGGCTTCGTGGAGTGTTGTTCGAATCGTCTGTGGCCTCGCTTAAATCATCGCTGTCGTGTTCCTTTGCGGTTGAAGTAAGAGGCAATGGCATCGATTCTAGGAGAGACGGGGCTAAAGTGGCAGCAGGAGGAGAGTGTGGCGTCTTCGCCTCTGTCTCTTCATCCTCAGGGAGGGTCTCTAGTGATGTCGTAGATGAGTGGACATATAGATCAGCCTCGGAGGGAGGTGCTGAGACCGAATTGGGAGTGCGAGGTGGTGAGCTTCTCATCATGGGATTGTATCTTTGAGGAGTCGTTGGAGAATGAGAAGGAGTCGCCAGAGGAGAGTTTGGCGGTGAAGGGCGATCTAGCTCCTGAGTTTTCTGTTGGATATCAACAGCAGTCGAACTACTGCGTGACTTTGATGGGGAGAGTTTAGGAGTCGGTGGCCTTTCTGGAATCTGGGGCCTCAAATGAGGGCTTGCGATTGGTGTTCGTACAGAGGGAGAATGTGTATCTGATGATTGGGCATCATCCTCATCCAATCGTTTGGAATCGTAAATTGGCGAAGAATATGGCTGCGGTCCTTGAACTGGTCGCCATGGCCTTTTAACCACAGGTGTTTGAGGCGCTTCCGGTAACTCAATGACAAAATCCCGTTGAAAAGGACAAGGCGTCTTCTCAAAGAGTAAGACTTTCGACAGCACTACCTTCAACTGTTCGACTCTAGCATGCTCATCCCGATCTTTATTCGGCACTTCAATGCGCCAATATTGTGGCCGCCTTATCTGAAGAACAAATTTGCTGTCCCCATCCACACACCATGACTGCGACTTTGGTAATATTGGTTGGAGAGCGTTTGCACAATTCAGGAACGCGACGGAGCCAGGCGCTCTGTATATACGAAGAGGGCCTAGAATAAATAGAATAATCAGCCAAAGCTTTTATAGGAGGAAGTGCTTTCTCGTTTATGAGGAGGGCAGGGTGAAGAGTTTGACTACAGGATAAGGGAATGTTTGAGCGAGCAGACAGAGGCCGGATCTTCGTCCATTGCAAAACGTATGGAAGCAAAGTTCTAGTCCCAAGTACTAGACCACACATCGAGTCTTGTAGACGTTGCAATAAGAAACGTTTTCCAATACTTACCAACAGCTATCGTCCTCTCAAACCGGGATACCCAAGGCAATGTTCCAGGCTTATCCTCTGCCGCAGGACTTCCATTTTTGACTTCATACCTGGTAGTGGAGATAGATGTTGTAAAGGCAACGATGCGGACAGATGGTAAAGTGAACAGTACTTCGACTTGAGGATCTGGAGTCGCAACGGATTTAGGAGGGGGAAGGCTGAAGGATCGCCGGAGGACGGGACTTGACGAGTCCATTGGAAGACTGCAAGATATTTCACTTGCGACTACCGTGTGACCATGGCCGGAGGAACGGCGATGGGGTATACACAGTATACGTACTGCGAGTTCAAGAGGTCGCTGTCGTCGGATAGGTGATACTTTTGATCGGTCGGCCTTCTCCCATGTGGCGCGAAACCTCGACCCACAAGCAAGGGCAGGGAGAGTACGCGACTGAGGTTCTTTCAAGTGCTACACGATGAGAGCCGTGTGGAGGAAAAGAAATAGGAAAGCAGAGAGATCCGTGATGATTCTGAGGATGCTGCCTCGAGTGCAAGGGAATGTAGCACGAATTGTTGGATAAGGTTAATAAATGACGTTCGAGGGTTCTTTCGCGATCAAAAGGTTACTGTATGTACTCTGGGATTTTACTAGAGACACCCCTGTGCCGAGTACTTTCCATAAGTCTCCCACAGAGTACTCATTGCCTTCTTTTCAAGCAAACAACATAGAAGTATAGACTCTCCAACATAGAGGGGAATTCTATTGTGCTCGACTTGAAAAATGGCCCAAACGCCCATTCTCACACAGGAGACGCTCAAGGAGAAACTTCAGGTCTCGAACTTTGAACCAAATGCCATAATTCGTGGAGCACAGTTGACTCTAGTGGGAGGTAAGGCCCCGTCATTCTGCTATAGGGCATTATTCCAATTGAAGTGTCACGACTAATTGTCAGTGTAGCTCATCGAGCACTACAAAACCCCAAGCTCTTTACCTCTGTGCACTACAAGCAAGCAGCAATAGCTGTAGCTGTCGGTATTGCCATTCGACTTGCCATTACAATTCCAGTAAGTTTCATGCTTCTCCAGCTCAAATGCCCGTGAAACTGAGTCCACCACTAGATCATAGGAATTAAACTGCTGCTGTGGTTCTTATCATTTGTTGTGAACTTTGAACATGCCACTTGGGACGAAAAGGTAGTGGGCGGCCTTGACTTCATTCAAAATTATGTCTTACAGGTCCCATTGTTTCTCATGACGTTGATGAGATATGTTACACCCACCCTGGACAATATGTAGGTCCTCATATCTGTCTGAAATTATTACAAAATGCTAATGGCTTAGGTTCATGGAGTCGTAAGTCGCAACTACCCACCCTCTCAATTTCCTAACTAACCTTTCAATGGACTACAATGGGTGGACGAAACAGTAAGTATATTACGACAATCTCGTACCCGGCGAGACTCTTCCGTTGTCGTTTGAGGTTACAAAAGCCTGGCACTCCTGCTTTCAAAGCCTCGTAGGCTGACTCCCTCCCCTAGTATTATGCCAAACACAAAGATGAAGATCGATCGAAGCTACGAAATGAGTACCATCTCAATCTCCGAAAATACACCACTCGAGATGGTAGCACGAACACAAAAAGTACTGCTGAAGCTATGACGATGTACTTGATGCGCTTCGGTAAGAAGGCCGGGATATCATTGGCAATCTTTGCACTATCCTACGTTCCATACATAGGAAGGCTCATTCTGCCGGCTGCCAGTTTCTACACCCTCAATTCCGTAGTGGGTCTTGGACCAGCAGCGATCGTCTTTGGGACCGGACTCTTCCTTCCACGCAGATATCTTGTTATCTTCTTGCAAAGTTATTTTGCATCCAGAAGCCTGATGAGAGAGCTCCTTGAACCTTACTTCTCCCGGGTACATTTTACGAGGGAGCAAAAGAAGAGATGGTTCCACGAAAGAGAAGGCATCTTGTTTGGATTCGGCGTCGGCTTTTATATATTCCAGAGAATTCCATTGCTTGGAGTCCTGATATATGGCATCGCCGAGGCGTCAACAGCATATCTAATCACCAAGGTGACTGATCCGCCTCCAACGCCGGAGAAGAGTCAAGGATTCGCTGCTAGTCAACAGGAATGGAAGAACAAGCATGAGTTTTTGAATCTGAGACTTTCGGATCTTGACAGCAGCAAGGACTCTCCAAGCAAACAGTCCGCACAAACCACTTCCTCCGGGAGGGATTCGTCCGGGGTCCCCTCAGAGCCGCCGCCAGCTTACAGCGAGCTTCGAGCTAGATGAAGTGGTAGCCATTAGTTGACATTGGCAACACTCATGAGGCCAAGTTCAAGTTCGTGGGATAACCGTCATGCCGATGACATATATACGATAGGTAATACGAGATATCGAAATCGCCGGATGGAGCTTCTATCAAAAATATTGATTTATTATTGGCGGCTACTTTCAAAGTGACATCCGCCCCCGCACTACTCATACTACTTACTCCATTGTGGTTGGTTGCTGGGCGTACCTTGAGTGGGCCTCGATAAGGAGGTCGCTTCTCGGTAGGTCACGTTTATACTATTAGACGGCTAACTACCTATCGATCTGCATATCTGCGGGGAACCGTATACCTGCGCTCATCTTCATCTTCATCTTCATCTTCCATTACTGTCGCTACCTTTTCCATTTCCTCATACCCGTTTCAATCCAACTTCTCTTGTGTCCTCAGATACAATTCGCATCACAATGGGTTTGACGGAGATCCGAAAAGTATGCGAGGTCTCGCTCGAGACTCCCGCCGATCAGCAACCTAACCTAAGCAACAGATGGCATCCAGACATTCCCTTCGCGGGTTCTATCAAGAATGGAGAGACTGTCAAGATCGAATGCGTAAGCTCCTTCAAATTAAGTTGCGTGATAAATGTCTAATCCTCCAAAATAGGTTGATTGGACTGGCGGTCAAATTGGTATATACTTATCCGCGAATGATATCAAGAAATTGCTCTCTTTCTGACGCGGGTTCGCAGGAAACAATGACAGCGCGGATGATGTCAAGAATATTGATCTTACCAAGATCCATTATCTTTCCGGTCCATTTGAGATTGAGTCTGCGGAGCCGGGTGATGTTCTACTTGTTGAGATCATGGATGTTCAGCCAATGGAGAAATCCCCTTGGGGATTGTAAGTGACCTGTTCAATTCGATAGGTGATCTCGCTGACAATTCATATCGTAGTACTGGTCAGTAATGCAAGTGTACTGAAAATAGGTACATTTATTGACAAAGGCCAGGTGTTTTCGACAAGAAGAACGGAGGGGGCTTTTTGGATGAGATCTATCCTACTGCGTAAGTCGGCTTCTTGTCTCATATATCCTGAATGGCTCTTCCGAAAGCCCCTGTATATCTTTTGCCCACTTTACATCTTGTGGGGGCTACTTTATGGAACATGGGTAGGATGTCTCGAGATAATGCTTGCGAAAGAAGCTCTAAACTTTTTTGAGAGAGCAACCAACTTGAAGTAAAAGAGTGGGTCAAAACTCTACGTACATCCAGGATCTTTTGGCCAAAGACCTTGACTATTCTATCTAGGAGAAGAGAACCAAAGTCATTCACCTATACTATATAGGGCATGTAGGTTTATTCTCTTGGACATTCAACCACATTTAAACAAGTTGTCCTACAATACTCAGGAGCATCAAGGTTTAGTATAAGTGGAGTTTTGACCCGGTCTCTTATCTCTCGTTATTACAGCTTGTGGCTGATATAATTCCTCTGTCAACACTCATGTTTGGGTGATGCTCGCATAGATAAGCTCATATAACAAGAAGAACGTCCAGTATTAACACAACAAACAGAGCAAAAGCTATTTGGGATTTCGAAGGCATCTACTGCTCTTCCCGCCACATCCCACACGTCAAATTCCCAGGTCTCATCCATCCAGGAATCCTAGGTTGTGCACCATCCGCCGAAGTCCTCGCAATCTGGAACAAGCGCGAAGGAGAACTTATCGCAGCCAACAAATTGGACCGCATCGTTGCTCAACCTCCAAACCCCCAAAACGTTCACGCTGGAAGTAGTGACGATACGATCAAGGAGAAGGTAGGAAAGGAAGGAGCGAGAACTATTCCAGGTGAGTTCCTGGAATGATGGAACGTGACTGTGATGGCATGTCCTGACTGAGTGCTAGGACGACCGGAGAATGGTGGCAACTGTGACATCAAGAATCTGTCGAGAGGTAGTAAAGTCTACCTTCCAGTTCATGTCAAGGGAGCCAAGTTTAGCGTCGGGGATTTGCATTTTTCTCAAGGTGATGGTAAGCTCATACAATCAACTTCGACTCTGACTATGGGCTAATATTCTGACAGGTGAAATTTCATTCTGTGGAGCAATTGAAATGGCTGGTGTGGTAAGAAATCCCTAGTATACAACTCAGTTCTATCGAAGGCTACTGCTAATCTGGCTCTAGATTACCATCAACTTCAAAGTCATGAAGAACGGTGTCGCAGACTTGGGAATGAAATCACCACTCTACCTCCCCGGCCCAGTCGAGCCACACTACGGACCTGGCAGATATTTGACTTTCGAAGGTTTCTCTGTCGACCAACACGGAAAGCAAGTACGTCAATCGCCTTTTCTCTTTCGGGTGTAGCCTAGGCATCTTGGACTACCTCAGTACTAACAATCCTTCTTTTTAGCATTATATGGACGTAACAGTCGCTTACCGTCAAACCACACTCCGTGAGTACCTCTTTGACACACATGTCTAATAATTCTTCGATTATCCCATGAGACAGATAGTTTTGACGAAACATTTGCTGATACACCCACAGGTTGTATCGAATACCTCCGCCGCTTCGGCTACTCAGACTATCAAGTCTACCTCCTCCTCTCTTGTGCCCCCGTGCAAGGTCACGTAGCAGGAATAGTCGATATCCCCAAGTAAGTCCTCGTCCCCAATTTGGTAGTCAGTCTCTCACGCAATCTCAGCGCATGCACAACCCTCGGCCTCCCAATGGACATCTTCGACTTCGACATCTCCCCCACCGGCCCCGCTAAGAAGATGGACATGGGCAGCTGCGCGTTCGAGACTGGCATCACAGAAGGAAAGGTTGACCTTGAGAGCGGAAAGAACAGTGAGATTAGTTGGGGTGGTGGTTTGACTTTTAAGGAGTGAAGGGAGCTAGAGGAATGGAGGTGTACGTTGGAGGATGGGTAGTTTATAACAGAGCAAGTGAAGATAAAGTACTGGAACAAAAACACAATATGACGAATGGTATTACTGTGATGAAATGACTGTATAGGCGCAGCGATTAAAGTTTATACGGCTTGAAAGATGTTAGGAGATGTAGTCCTTAGAGAACGACCTTCCAACATCGAAGACAAAATGGAGAATATCACATTCACTTGGGACCGTTACTAGATGGACTGCCATATTATTAGGTTCGAAAAGTAGACAATCTTTGATCATGAGAATAAGGCTCTGTTGCACATCACAAGCCTATACCTCTGTCTTATC
The DNA here is from genome assembly GCA_019669835.1 of Amylocarpus encephaloides. Classification (NCBI taxonomy): domain Eukaryota; kingdom Fungi; phylum Ascomycota; class Leotiomycetes; order Helotiales; genus Amylocarpus; species Amylocarpus encephaloides. Next base: position 31,689 of record MU251745.1, read on the forward strand.
TTCTTTCAACTCCCAACATTGGTTCTTCAGCGAAATCATAACATTAAATCTAAACCGAAAGGGCCTCGGATGAGAGATTGAAGTTTTGTTGCACATCGCACAGAGTGTTGTGAGGCTCTTTTTGTGTCACTTCATAGATTTTATCAGTGCTGCGCTTAAGTGTAAATATTTTGGACGATTAGGGGAGGATCGGATGAGATAAGTACCATCATTAAATTATGTCGAGTCAGTTAGTCTCCTGCCTATCCGAGATCGAGAAAGTAAAGTAACATCAAAGGTATTTTCGCTGCGACTACAATGCCCAAAATGAATTCAATTAATCAGATCTATACACCCTTCCGCGAGAGTCCCGAAAAGTACCGCCTAACTCGTGATGAATCCTGTGTATCAAGCTGCAGGCATGAAAAAATGGTATGAAGACGTCGATTTCGGCTCCTTTTTCACTGCCCATCCTTTGACTGCGATGACGAAAACGATCCACGCCATTAAGAAGGTAATTAAGCCCGTGGAGATAGCGAACACGAATATGGCGTCGAGGCCGTTTGCTTCTATCGCTGTAACAGTATCCCGCGCCTGGATTAGTAGGTTAGTGGCTGCTTCAGGTCTTGGTTTAGAAGGGTGACAGCTTACAGAAACCATAAAGATGAAGCCACCAGCCATCAAGCAGAAAGCCGTGATGATTTCCGTGGGAGGTCTACCTGGCAAAGCAGAGGTAGGTGGTTTGAGGTAGAAAATAACATAGGTTGCGCCACGTGCAAACGCTCCTCCTACAAGCATATTTCCCCATTGCTTGTGGATCATTGTAGAAACCATGGAGTCTTGATGATGAGAGCTCATTATGACACCTACTAGCAAAGTGACAAGACCCGGAAGTGGATTCGTAGAAAATCCGTAGCTTTTTGGGCCCTTCTCTCCTAATTGTTTCTGATCTTTCGATGAAGATGTGACGTTAAGCAGATCTCGGACTCTCCTTGATTCCACGAGCATCCCGCACTGTTCAATGTTAGCTCCCGAATAGGTTATTTTCTGATACAACTCACCAATCCACCACCAATGAAGAGAAATGTGATTGAAAGATGTTCCAGATCTTGTGTGGTCCACGCACTTCCCCAAGCCGCTAAATGTTCAAGGGAGACATTAGTGACTCCATAAATGAAAATCATAAAGCTTTCCACAAATTCCGCTGATGGCCTGTTTCTGACAGAAGTATTGACGTTCCACGCCTTTACTCCTATTAGCCATGTGCTTTAAAAACATAGAGCAGTACTTACCCAACCAATTGATGCCCAGCATCCTGCCCAACGGCCTAAGGACATAATACCAAACCAGAAGAAAACGCTTCCTTTGATGAAGTGGGCAAGTCCACTAAATACTCCAGTGCCAATCTAGACAAAAAGACTTAGTGATTTGAAATCAATATCAAGGCTAGACTTACAAAGAAGCCTCCATAGGTAATGACACCCGTGAGTATACTCACCCATCCGAGCATCAAAATCGATCGATCGATCGAGTTGTAGAAGAACTGGAAGAGCTTTTGCACTTTTGCCGATAGCAGCCTGGAAATTCGTTTGGATAGAACTTGCTCCAATCTGCTCCCACCTAGCAGCCCGGCTGTCTCTTCTAAATTTACATCTTCAAGCTCATGGCGCATCTCAGCAAGAGGAGGGTTGTTAGACCTAGTTGAAGAGATAGATTGGCTCCTTAGAGATTCTGTATTTAGCTCTGTCCCCTGGCCACTGTCGTTGGAAAAGCGACATGACTGCTCAAATCTCAAGCTATTAAGTGGCTGGTGCGCGGCCATTGCTTCGACCGAAATGGGAATGCATGTTTCTCGCCCTCCATGTCCTTTGCTATTCCCTTTACGTCCTGCGTGTGCGTGTGCGCCAATGATTCCCATAAGAGGCTGAGTGCTGGCCACCCAAGTCAAGATCCATCCCAGCTTGTGATGTGCATTGTTGGGATACAAGTTAGGCGTGCTTGCATTGTATATGGTAGCGAGTAAAACTCCAACAGCATTGGTCGCAAGAAATAAAAATCGAACTGGGAAGCAGTATCGCGATCCACAGATAGAAAGCATGACTCCTGGAGTTCGGTTAGAATTCTGTTTGGGCTCCAATCTTGCTCGAGTTGCTTGCCTATTGGTAAGATGAACACCCAGCCAATTGCCATGAGTATGATATGGCCAACCATCATCCTGGAATGGTCGCTGTAATGGAAATATGTAGAGGATTCTGCTGGCGTGGGGCTCGAATCTACCGTTGGGGGAGACAACTCCGAGTCGCCCATGTTAATGCGAGTCCCGTCATCTTGACCGTGTGCGCTTGCAATTGAAGCAAGAGCCAGAAGAAACGCACCGGCAAGAGGTAGACCTTCCCGCGAGAGGGGCTGCATGTGTATTGTAGTTTTCACAAAGTCGCTTGTCGAAAAAAGGTGGCTGTGGAGAAAGTGATAGGATCACTACGATGCCATATATATGCAACCTTGACCTGGACGCACGGAAGGCAGCTCTAGAAAGCTTTCTGGTCTAAGTAGGAAGGAAAGTATCGGAGCACTTATATTGACGTTACAGGAGGTGAAATTCGTGCCGACAAATCCGAATAGAGAACTCGATAATGGTGTGTGTAAGACGGCGGGGAGTAACGTTAGAGACCAGGTCCGGCTCCGGACCTGATTAAACTGTCCATATGCAACATGAGTCCGAGTCGATCGGGACCATCTGGGCAAGATCCAGGTCATGCATCGGGCATGGGGTGGTGGCGGTCTTGATGTTTCTGGGCATTAATAATGTGAGGGTTTGCAAGGCTGCAAGCAGTTCTTTGTACAAGTCGACAAGGCTGATAAAAACGGTTGGAGCCTAGTGCCAGGTCCCCGCTTCTGGATCTCAGCCATGATTGGTTGCGGGAAAAGACCCACCGTATTACCGTATTACTTCGTACATGGCCGAAATAATCCAACTTTTTTGCCTGAGCGCAACTCTAGAAGCTTCTAACTTACAGGGGTTTAGACCAATCAATATAACTGCTGCTTTTACCGTTTGTTTGTTTGTTTGTTTTATCCTTTTAACGTCCTGTGTAAGTCAAAGACTATAGTAGGACGCCAGAGCCTCAGGTCTGGAAGCCGAATAGT
>MU251746.1:0-34193 GCA_019669835.1 Amylocarpus encephaloides
TAAAGAAACACCTAAATTTCTAGAAAAACTTATAAAAGGTATACGTCTTAGCGACCTATACTTCGACCTAAAGTAAGACTTCTAATTAAGAAATATATAAGCTATACTTTACTATAAAAACGAGTTTAGGAAACTAGCTATTATTATCGATTACGAGTTTCTAAAAGATTATATCTATAGAATTAGAAACGATATTCTAATTCCGGACTTAACTCTAAACCTTATAAAATAAAGACGTGTAGGTAAAGTAAATCCTAAAACTAGAAAAAAATAAAGTATAAAAAATATATAACTAGTTTTCTCTCGAATCGTAATTAAGGTCCTACCTAGATATAAAGAAGATCTAGAAGACTTAGTTAAGCTAATTCTAGTAATTTTAGACACAGAACGAGATACTTTAAAGAAAGTAGGAAAACCTACTCTAAAACAGCTAGATATATAGATATATATCGAATAAAAGAATAAATTTATTCTAGAAGGTAAAACTAAAGAGCGTTTCTTGTCTTAGAAAAGTAGGTTATATTACTATATACTCTAGAAGAAGTAGATTATTATAGATAATTTTCTAGTAACTATTACTATAAAGTGTAAATAAGTATATAGAAATACTAGAGGAAAGAACTCTTTAGAACTACGAAGTATATCTCTATTTAAATTCCTATAGGCTAGAAGTTAAGTAGATCGAGAATATATAGAAATACTAGAAGTAGAGAAAGAGGAAGAGAAGAAGAAGAAGAAGGAGGAGAAGAAGAAAGAGAAAGAGAAGAAGAAAAAGAAGAAAGATAAGAAGAAGAAAAAGAAGAAAGAGAAAAAGAAGGAAGAGAAAAAGAAAGAGAACGATAATAATAATAATAAGTAGCTTAAAAAATTTAAGAAACTATAGCGAACGTGAAATAAAGTTAAGAAGAGCGATAAATTAATACTAGTATAGAAAGAAAGAATAATCTAGGCGTTTAAAGCCTACTTAGAAGTATAGAAATAGACGGCTAAGAGAGACTCGAAGCTATAATCGAGAATTATTCGTGTTTAATTACTACTAGATTAATACTTATATTAGATTTTATTTCTTTATTTTCTTAGACTTATTTAGCTTTAATTACTAATTAACGTCTATCTCTATATACTAAGACGTACTCTATAACGAGATAAAACCTAGGTACTTTAAGTTTAATTATATATAAATCTATAAACGTATTAAAATTTCTATCTTTCTTTATTTATAAATATTTATATATCTCTTCTATATACTTCTATCTTATTAATTCTAAAATTTATTATTATATTATTATCGTCTTCTAAGACTTCTAAAGAGCCCTATTTTAACCTATATTAGAAACCCTCGACTTACGATACTACTATAAAGTTCTTTCTCTTACTTTAACTTATAAAACGATTAGATATAGATATCTAAGACTAATTACGATTTTAGATGTTTATTCTTAGTATTATAGTAGACAGAGCGGGCTATAGTATATACTATCGTTACATAGACTAATACCTTCTCTAATTAAGTAACTAAGGATCTTAACTAGTAGTAGTATAACTATAGTAGTCTTAGTAAGACTTTAGCGGCTATAGAATATATAGTAGCTATAACGTATATAGCTAGCTATACCTTACTAGGGATTTCTAGTTTTTAACGTCTTCTAATAAAGCTAAAGTAAAAAGTAGCTCTTTATAAAGCTAAAATCAGCTATTCTTTTTCTATAAAATATAATCTTACCTCTTAACTTACTAGCTTCTTATACTATCCTCCTCTAATTAAACGTTAAAAATTAATAAATTTACCTTATATATTACTACTACTAGCTTTATTACCGCCTACTTAAATAGGTAATTTTAGTAGTCGATTATAAGAACCGAGAGACGAGAGAATACTAAAAAGCTTAATTTTATATATAAATCTCTACTATTTAGTAGAGCCTCCTCTCGTGTCGATTATATCTTAATATTACTACTACTAACTATATAAAAGTAATATAATAAACTCCTCTAAAATATCTTTCTAAGCCTCTAAAATTATCTCTCGTAGCCTCTAGGGAGGTATCTTAGAAGCGTCGTAGTAGGTAGCGTAATATCTAGCCTATATCTAATTCTTTATCTAATTTTAAACGTACTCTATTAGATTAAGATTAGGAGAGTATCTTAGCTACTTAATATATTATATAGCTCGTCGTATAAGGTTCGCTTAAGTAAGCTTAGAACGGTAACAAGAAGTGTTATCTTACATCTAAATAAGCTCTTCTTAAGGGTGTTCTTATATATAGAACTTGATCTTTGAGAGGATAAAGGCGTCGTATTTAGTAGAGTCTATAGATCCTCATTCCTTCTCTTAAAACGTCGTAGGGCCCTTCCTACCTCTAACAATCGTTCTATGAAACATCTAGGCAGGCCGTTTACTGTATTTATGTTAAACGATCTCGGGATTATATCGATCAGAGCCGTCGAGAGCTGTCGTTATATATGATTGTGTATGTACTCCTTTAAAGGCCTAGACTTTATCTAAGAAGATCTGCCGTAAGAGTCGTTCTCGAGTCCATGTTTTACCCTCCTTAGCGAAGGTAACCCGCTCTGCTAGTACCTCTGGATCGTCCGAGAACCCCTTTCTTTTAGCGATACATCGACCGTAACTAACTAGCTTAAACGCCGTTCGTATAGCCTTAAATCCACAGTCTTAGAGGCCGAGTTGAGGAGCGAGAATAGGGATATGTCTAAAGGCGATATGTCGATTAGCTGGGTTCCCTAATAGCTAGGCCTTAAGGCGCTCACGAGTTGGCGTATCTATCTTCCCTTTCTACCTCCCGTATCTCTGCTTTTAAGGGGTTGCCCGGTGATCCTTTACCTATTAAATTTAACGATAGGTGTATTTATATCTCTGTCGGATCTCTCTTAGCTTGTGTTTAAAATCGAGAGTAGTTTTAATACGAATTTAATCGGTTCTTAATGTATTTAGCTTGTTACGGCCTTGATCTGAGGTCTGTGGATAAGCTAAAGAGGTGGGCGAAGGTAGAAGAGGTGGAGATAGTAGAGGAGGGTAATCTACTAATGGGATCGAAGTAAAATTAAGTGTGTCGTACGACAAATTACCCTTCTAGGGCACTAGGATATTGTAGAGCGATGGAATTAGAATTAGAGAGAGTGTTAGGTCCATAGTACTAATTGTGAAGTTGTGATGAATTTGTGATAGTTTCTTAATATTGAAATATCGATATCTTAGTATAAAATCATAGTAATTATTCTACTAGAGGCATATTTACGTCATTTTACTAGTATATATCGAGCATAAAATACACCTATCTAATTAGCTTATTCTAAGTCTTAGTAGTAGTAAAATTCATCGATTTTTAACGTTTAATCAGGGGGGGGGGGGGGATAGTAGTAGTATAGTCGCTTACGAAATCGGCTTCCCCTTTAAATTAATTAGAGCTATATTATATAACTTCGAGCGACGTAATATAAATCATAAAACTAACTCTTATAAGTAGAATCTACGCTTATTTTACTTATTATTTAGAAAAGTAAGTACTATTACATATTAGCTAGTTCTTAGTCTTAGTTCGTTCTAAAAATAGGTTACGCTTTCCTACTATACTACTATAATAAGAGGCGGGCCGTAGCTCTATCTACCTTTATTAACCTCTCTTTTAACTCTAATATATTATATTATAGTCTTTATCTAGTATTATTATTATTATAATTATATATATATATACTATTTCTTTCTACTTTAGTCTCTTAAGTAGACTTTTACTAAAATCTAGCGTACGCTTCTTCTTTCTAGTAGTCTTATAAGAACCCTTTAAGATTTTTACTATATATTTTAATTACTACTAGCTTTTATATAATAAGAATATTAGGCGCCGAATTAATTCTTACTCTTAGTATAATATCTACTATTATATTAATTATCGAAGCTACTAGTAAAGTCTATAAGACTATAAAAGACGAAGTAGGTCTTCTAATAAATTTTAAGAAGTTAGTAATAAAACTCCCTCTTATTATATAACTCTTCGAAGATATAGAAAGATACGTTATAGTAGCGAATAAGACGACTATATTTATCTTAACTTTAGAGGACTATAATACTTAAGCTATATAACTTTAAGAGTTATTTATAAAGGTTATACTAGAAGAGAGTAAATCGAGGTAGGAACGATATATAAAAGCTACTAGAGTAATTAGAAAAGGTAGTCGTATAGAGGATTTAGTTAGAGGGATTCTAGCTAACTTATAGCTCTTAGTAATAGGCTCTTTATAAGTAATAACTTAAAGAACGAAAGAATAGCTAGTAGAGGCTATTAAGAAGGTGTCTAAGAGAGAACCTTCTCTCTCTAATAGCTTTAAACAAATATCTATATATATATATAATAGTAGTAGTACTTAAAATAATAATATAAGTAATTTATAGTTTAGTTTAGGCTAATAGTATATTAGTACTAATTACTATAGTATACTAAAACTGTAGTAAAGTATATAAGAATCTATATCTAATATAAATTATAGTTTATTATTATTCTTCTTATCTTTATAATAGAAATAGTTACTATACAGAAAAAAATCTTAATTAAGACACTTTTAGTATTATTTCTAAGGTGTATTATAAAGCGACTTTAGATGTTTCTTACGCTTAGAAGTAGTTACCGCTAAATAGAGTTAAAAAGAAGAAGATATAAGACGAGGTTAAGCTCCTTTAGTAAGTATCTTATTAATATATTATAGAGGTAGTTAACGAATATTATAATAAGAAGTAGTACTTTATTATAATAAAGCCTATAGCGGATTATAGTCTTAACACGTACCTTAAGATGTCTATAGAATTTCGAGTAGATAATAAATAATTATAAAATTAATTTAAGTCGATAAGAACGAATCTCTTTTACTAGATAGACTACCTTTTAACGACTTTAAAGTATCTTTATAGTAAGTATATTCGCTACCGCGATATTAAACCGTAAAACATTCTTATTTATAGTAGTAATATTCTACTTATAGATTTCGAGACCTTCTTTACTTACGCTAGGTCGATATTACTAACTAAAACGTTAACTCGTAGAACTAATAAATACTAACCTCCTAAGACTAGTAGTAATATAAGATACGGTCGACGTAATAACATCTTTTTACTCGAATATATATTCTTTAAAATAGCCTAGATAGTATCGAGACTAGTCCTTTAGGACTTATTTCCTAACGTTATAAGCACCTACGCTTCTCGTACTAGTATTTAGTTTAGTAGTTGTGTTTCTAGTTATATTAAAGAGAATATTATACGTATTAAGCTTCTACTAGAATAATTTCGCTTTAGTAACCTTTTAGTAAGCCTTCTACCTATCGTAGCTTAGATACTCGACTTAAATTCTAATAAACGTTATAATACTAAGTTACTTACTTAGTATATAGCTAAAGTCTTTTCTAGACATACTTTACTTAATATTAGATATTATAAAGCCGCTACTAGTTTCTTATAATTAATTATTATATTAGAGTAATCTATATTTTAGGGAAGGATAAGAATATTCTCTACTTAAGGATAATTCTTCTAGAATTATTCTTTTACTCGCTACTAGAGTATTACGTGTATTTTATAATTAACTTCGAGTAAGATAGTAAGATAAGATATTACTATGTAGAAGATTACTCTATAGCTCTCTATAGAAAGGTTTTAATCTATTATTAGATAGTTATATAGAAATGTACTTAGTCTCTTCTAGTAGAGGAGAAACTAATTTTATAAACAACTTTATATAATTCTTATAATCTTATAAATCCTTCGAGTTTATTCTTCTAGTTAGTAGCTATTACTATACTAAACGTGTGTAAGGTTAGTATAATTCGCTATAGTATATAATATAGCGCTTAGCCTCTTCTAGTAGATAGAATAAAATCTTCTAGCGAGTATAAAGGGGAAGTCGATTTTATAAGCGACTATAGTAACTTCTACTTCTCGCTTCTTTTCTCGTTAGCCTCTACCTAGAACGAGCTTTAGCTTTTAGCTAAAGTAGTTAAGAGGAATCTATTCCTTCTATATAATTACTAACGAATTTAAAGATAATATTATAGATAATAGAGTTCGTAAAAGTCGAAAACATACCTAAAGTAGCCTAGTATTAGTATATTAAATAATAATAATTTAGTAGAGACATTTTAAGACTAGTTTAGATAGTAATAACATATTATAGTAGTAATAGATATAGTAGAAAAAGAGTAATAATTTTCTAGATATAGAATTAAGGTACGATTATTAACGATAGTAAGTATAATAGCGAATAAAGATATAATTAACGAGTATTAATATTAACTCTACTATATAGTAATAAGTCTAGAATCTAGCTTAAGCTCTTCTCTAATAAAGACTAGTATATTAATATTATAAAAACGTTATATAATAGTCTTCTATTTACTTAATATATTTATATTATAGGGGCTCTCTATAGTTCTAGTATAATTACATCTTTATTATTCTATGTTCTACTAGCCTATATTACTAAGGTACTTACTAGCTTAGAGACGTTACCCGTTTATATTATCTTACTCGTTAGCTCTAGTATCTTAGGTTCTACGCTCTTACACTTTCGCTTACGCTCTAGTATCTCTATAGTATTATCCTCTTACTCTAGTAGACTATTCTTATTCTTTCAACCGTGTTTTCTCTTACTATTAGCCGCTTAAGTTAACTTCTTTATAATACGCTTCGCTTATACTATCTCGAGGTCTTTATAGCTTATCACCTTCGCCTTTTCTAGTACTAACGACCTCGTCGATCGTCGAACCTTAGCTTTGTTATTAATCGTGGTTAGGAATTTAATACGGTCCTTCTATAGTACACTTATAGTAGAGGATTTTTAGAAAGCTTTAGTATAAATCTATAAGTGTCGCGCTAAGTTCTATTTACTTATTTTATTAAGTACACATACGTCCTATTAAATAATTAGATTTTATAGTAACATAAAAGCCTCTACTAACACTAGCGTTATAGACGTTTACGGTTCTACCTCTTATAAACATAGCCCTACTCTTAACTCGTCGGCTATTAGAATAGCCGGTACATCTATTAGGGCGGGTATACTTCTAAGTACCCTATCTAGATTAAATGAAAATAAACTACTTATAGTAAAGCCGGCCTTAATATTCTTAGAGGTAAACGCTCTTTTTCTTATAGGGCTATATAGAGACGTAAAGTACTTCTTACTAATCGTATTAATACCTCCTTACTTAAGTCGCTTAACTTAATTATAATAGGCTACCTTAAGTAGAGTAAACACTAAGACGTTATAAGACTAGAGCTTATAGGAGGTATAAGAGAGGAGACGATATAAAAGAATATTATTCTCGAAATAGAACTCTAGAATTTCGAGGGTCTCATATATACTAAAGCCGTCGTAGATTAAGATACGTGGTTTCCTATTAGCTTATTCTTTAGTTTTAGGATCGAATATACGCTTTAGCTACTCTAAGCTAATCTTAGAGTCTATATATCTAGAATTAGAGAACGTAAACTACTAGCTAGAGGTAGGAAACGTGATCTAGTTACTTCGATAGATACTCGCTAGCTAGATAATTATAGGATTTAGGTACCTACTATTACTACTTATATATTCGATCGTAGTTACGGTTATATACTTAACTCGTACACCTCTATAATCTCGTATGTCGTACCTACCTATAAGAACTTTAATAGAGCCTAGTATAGATAGTATTACTCTAGTCTCGTCTATATTATAAACATTCCCGACTAGGACGGTCGAATCTTATAATATATCCTTTATTACCTTAAACTAGTGTATAATCTTCCTATAAATGTTCTTCTCGTGACAATTTCAGTCTAATACTTTAACCCTTCGTGCTATGAGTTCTAGATAGCGTTTCTCTAGAGCCTTTGCCTAGTTCCGACCAGGAGGCTTTAGAGGTCTTTCGGTAGTAGGTCGATAGCGGGTAACTGTAAAGGCTAGAGAAGGGATGAACTTCATTCTTATTAGATGTCCTAAATCGGACATTTATAGTAGATACTTAACGACAACATCTTCTTTATATAGGTAGAGATACTATTAGCCTCGCGCCTTCTCTTCTATCGAGGGTCGTCCGCGAGCACGATAATGGAGCGTGGAACGGGGGACGTCGCCATGATCTGTAAGAGCACGGTATGATGTAGGCACGCCAGGAGGCACGCCTCGTGCCAAAACGCGGCTGGCTATGTCCATATCGTCTCGCCGTCGTAATAGTGATTGCTTCAGATGGAGACGAGTGACGGGCGATCTAGTGCGCCACCTGCCGTAGAATATTCTAGAAAGCATCACACACGTGACACTACATTCGAGCTATGGAGAAGTGTGATTTAGCGAATGATAGGCGTGATTATAGTAATTTTTATCTCGGCTAAATTATGTGAACAAGCTCTGAAACTTACGAACGATCTTACCACACTAGTGTAACCCCCGGACTGCATCCTTTTCCTCTCTGATCGTCTTTAAATTTTAGAGGCATAATACCTTGGTACTAGAGTGCTCTTGACATGTTCGGAATATTAAAAAAAGTTCAGTGGTCGCGGTGAAACAGGGGGTGATGGCAGAAGCGACGATCGGTGGCGGTAACAAAACGATCGATAGTATAATTAACCACAGTCTTTTACTTATACTTAAGTAGCGGTTCTAAGGAAAAATAACTGTAGAAAAGAACATTTCAACCACAATTTTATAGGCTTGCTAGAAAGAAAATTGTGATTCGAAAACTGTAAGTTCGTCTCGTCACAGGGTGCGTCTCGGCACACAGGGATGGACGTTATATTTCCTTGGATGGATTTTTCGCGCTTGCTATATCTCGATAATATTTTCTATTGCTTCTGCTAACTCTTTAACTTAATCATTCTGAAGTAACTTGGTAATTACATAGAACTCGAAACAAGTAGTATTTTGCGTAAACATTTATGTTTGAAAAGTGATACAGTAGGCTTCGTTTCTAGTGTCTACCTTGTACACTCTCTTTAAGTTATTATGCGCCACAGTTCCGAAGCGCTAAGCCAAATACAGTTAGCGCATCGCTAAGTCAGCAACCGTGCTCTCGGCTATTAGCTGCCGCTTTTAGACAAAACGGCTTGATGTGCTGACAATCCTGCCTGGCTTCTTGACGATGCTCCAACTTTAATATGACGACAGTCAGTATCATTGACTGGCACTACATTTTACAAACAAAATGAGAGCTACTGGTATGATAAGTTTCCGAATATTCAATTGTTAAAGCAGAACCACTCCGTATGCTTTTCTTGGTCCTATATGTAGCTATCAGGTCTTTATCCTAACTTTGCCCTTTAAGTGAGTATGGATAAACCTTGAGAAGGGAACGTCATATGTCAAATGCATACACCATGGATTTCGAGGCGTTGGTGTAACTACGACAGCCTATTAAACACAATCATATGGGTCTGGTGATAGACACGTGCTCGCTTTTCGTTTTACCCCGCAACCTGTTTCTTTTCTCCCGTCTGTTAAATGTATATTCTATGTAAGTGATCTAGCAAATTCATTTGCACACCTGAATAATGGCACTCCCAGACATCGCGGACGCGCTCCAGGCACTAAGCCTATCTGATCCCGAACATCTCTTGTTTTACCCCGGTGGAGAGAACGCCTGGCTTCGGGAGAAGTTCAATGACATCCCTCGCTATCTATTCCGAGTATTCACGCCAAAATCACGCGGTGAGACTAATAGGATCTGGACAAAGTCCATGGACGCCAGGGATGGCAATCAAAGTAGTAGAGTAGACATTTTTGCGAGGGAAAGTAAGGAGCAAGTAGCAGGCATGCTGTATAGGCATCTCCGCTGGCTCCCAGGCCCCGAGGATAATTTGGTCTCATGGACTAGCTCGATATTGTTTGCCCTTGTTTATATATTCCACCTTCGCGCCAATACTAGGAATGGATCGGCCTTTGACGACATTTCTCTTTGTATTATTGACACTACTGAGTTTCCAAAGGAGGTTTTCATTCGAGACATGGACCTCATTCGAGCATATCTCCAATATAATGCGGATCTAGAAGGTTTCAAAAGCCTCCGATCGAGGGACGACTACTATTTTGGAGAATACTTATCGCAAGGTGCATTGAAGATCGAGGACAAGTGCGGAATTGTTTCAGCTCAGGCGATAATTGATCGAGGTTTATACGATCTAAGGCATGAGTTTGAGGAGTTTTCACATTGGGAGCCTGCCCCGCGTCCTCCATGGGCAAATCCGGTAAAGGAAATGCGCAAGATCTTGTATCAGATCGGATGCCCGGAGGAAAGAGAGCAGAAAATCGAGGTTGGAGTCAGCATTGCACAGCTCTTCGAATCGCGCTGGGTACTACCCGTTGCGGCGAACCTTGTAGCGCTGCTTCCTTATCCAAAAGAAGACATGGGTATCGTGAAGGCATTTAGGGGAAACGTCTTTACAGGTTCGGTGCTTCTCCCGAGAACTAAATTCAAGCTTATATATCCAGATGACAGTAGAGACAGGTCCTCGCCGGTGAAGACGAAAATCATGGCATACGATACCTTGCCCGAGGTATACAAGTTCAGCGGAATTATGCGGAGCATCTATACAGATTTTCGTATCACAAAAATAAAACGTAAGTTGCTTGTAGCTAACCTCTTTATTACCAGTTGACGATAAGGACTCACGAGGTATAGGACATGTTCTGGAGGCCGAGTGTCAGCTTCGCCATGCAGTGATACTAGCGATGAACCAAACTTCGGAGTGTGAAGACTCAGATGTCTTAGACTATATGCAAGGAGTTGTTACAGAGCGACTTGATATGGAAGCAGCCCTGAGCCAGCAGTTGCGAAACATCATTACAAGCAGACAGGTGATTGCTTAATGGTGAACCGCTTGATGAATGAGATACATAAGTACAGAAGGTTTTCTTAACGATGGGCCGCTTGATGAATGGGGTGTAATAAAACAAAATGGATAATGACCAGTTTGACCAATCACTGTGAACTTCATAAGGTGTGATTACCCCACTACAAGATCTCCTTACATATTTCAGTGCTCGTACGAATGAGATAGAGCATATATTATTCGTGATCTGCGTCAGAGGAGCTGGCCTTGTAAGATACATCATCCCTCATAGCCTTCTTCAACGCCCTCTGCTCCTGCTCTGCGAATCTGCCCTCCCGGTCTGGATCAAGTTGCTCTGGTGGGGTACTGTCTCTGCGCCGTTTTCTCACCCAAGGTTTGGTACTCCGCACTAGGCCTTCGCCGTCCTTCACTCTCTTCGCTTTGGCTTCAGCACGCTCGAGATATGCGAATAACTGCTCTGCAGAGATATGCACGTCTCCAGTAAGACCAGGAAAATTCACAGCAAAAGCTTCAGTACCAAAGTCCTCTAGCCTCAATTGCAAGCTCGCTTGAGAATCAGGAACAAGGTTTCCCACATCGTCTCGGAAGAGCTACATGTATTAGCCAGGCTTCAACTTTATCCATGATTCATAGCGAACATACCTGATCCGTAACTGTTTGCACAACGCACAATTCCCTCTCCCCAGCATCATCGACTTCAATGTGTGGACGCCAGATTGAGATGGATGCCTTCTTGCTTCCCTTGTATTCGACGTCGATGCCAATCATGACACGAATGTCGGCATCTGAACCCAGGATGTACTCATGTGCTAAACGTGAAAGGTCACCCTTCTTTTGCGAATAGGACAGTTCAACGATGACGCCGGGATATTGCGCCTCAAAATGTTGGAATGCGATGTCTGGCTGATGTGAACCATATCCAGTCTCCTTGAAGCTGATTTCTGCTGATGCACTATTTTCTATGTCTCCTGCAAATATCGCTGAAGGACTGCTGCCTTGGCCAATTGTGTGTAGCTGGCGTAGGATATCTTGCGCGATGAGAAATACGAAGCTTTCGTGCAATGAACCGGGCATCCGAAGGACATATAAATTGGCTAGTGGGAAGTAATCGTACCTGCCCTCGCATTAGTCAAGTCGCAGCATGAAGACCCGTTTACCTACCGAATTTTGTGCTTGTAATGATCCCAGAGGCCTTCTTTTCGTAGCTGGCGCTGAAGACCGTCGTACTGATGACCATTCAACGGGAACTTATGCCAGTGTTCGCCAGGAGCCGGGTAGTGTCCGTCTTTGTGTTGTCTAACCTCTGCAAGAACGTGTGAGATTGCTGGTACACTCTTCTCCTCAGTCGCAGGAGGCGTTGGTGGTGAACTCGTAAAGCTTTCGGGAGGCGTGATTTGCAGTAAGTGCGCACTCATCATAGGGAGTCGATGTTGGACGAGCTACAAGAGAAGAAATGTCGCTTTTTGTTACTGTATCTGTTATTGAGTTATCAACAATCAACAGGCGGAGATTGCCCCGCCAACGGAAAAGAGTATTTCCGCTCCGAGCTTTCGACAGCTTCTGCCTCACTTGTTCTGTTGTGGCCTCAGGTTTCACTTTTCGGTGTTGCTTATCGTGAGTTGTCCTGATCGTTGTGCTTTCTTCAACTCTCCTGCTCAACAGTGGTTAGCAGCTCGATATGGCGCCACATCTTGCGAAGTCGCAAGTTGCTTTGATTACTGACATGCTTTCAAGTGGATTATTTACTAGCTCCGAAATAGCAATAGCAGCTAATTGTAGTCTTTGCGGCGTAGGAAGGATACGCTCAAACATTCGATATTATGGCACCCCTCAAGCCCCTCGAAATGGCGGAGGGCGAAAGCGAAGCATTACACCTACTATGCTGGACGCCCTATGCGAATACTTGGTAGAAAAATCTTGGCTGTATCAGTCGGAAATGATACTCTTTCTGTTGGACGAGTTTGATGTTTGTGTGACAGCTTCTAGTATTGGAAGAGCGCTCCGTTCGAGGGGGTGGACCAAGAAGAAAATTCGTCGCATAGCGAATGGAAGGAATGCGGATCTGCGTGATCACTATCTATACCAAATCTCGACCTTCTGCCCCGAACACTTTGTCTTTGTAGATGAGTCTGGCTGCGACAAACGAATTGGTTACCGGCGAACTGGCTGGTCTCCCACTGGGACAACTCCTGTTCAGATTGCTCGCTTTCAGCGTGAGCAACGATATCAAATACTGCCAGCATATACAGTAGAAGGTCTTATTTACAGTCAAATCTTCCAGGGTACCACAGATAGTGAGTTCTTTGAGGAGTTCATCGAGCAGCTGTTGCCCTTGTGTGGCAGGTGGCCCGAACCAAGATCGGTGCTTGTAATGGATAATGCATCCTTCCATCATACAGAGCGAATTACACAGATGTGTGCTGATGCTGGGGTTAAACTTGTATACTTGCCACCGTACTCTCCAGATCTTAATCCGATTGAGGAGTTCTTCGCGGAGTTAAAAGCTTTCATGAGGCGGAACTGGCAGGTATACGAAGCCAACCCGAGCCAAGGCTTTGACCACTTCCTAAGTTGGTGTGTTGATGTAGTTGGGGAACGGGAACAAAGTGCCCAAGGCCACTTTAGGCACGCAGGTTTAAGAATGGAGGAGCCATAAATGGGGAAACTGAATATATTGATTCGATACGAAATTCTATAATATCCTTCTAAGCTATTCCTCAGTCCTGACTCGTTTATACTGCTGAAACCATTCCTCAATATCATTTACAATATGTAATGCAGCCCCTCTTTTGACGCCTCCAGTAATTAGAAAGTCTGGATTTGGATCCCGATAGAGTAGTTGCAAGGTCATAGCATTCTCTCTCATCACATCGTGAGCTTTCTGATACTCTACTTTCTGTATGGGATCCTCGAACTTCGATTGGTGCCAAGCACAGTATTCTTCAACTGCCTTGTCACGAAAGCCGGGGATACTGATACTAGTATTTGAGACAGTTATCTCGGGAACAGAAAGAAGCTGTTGTTGGCACTTTTGGCAAGACGATGTGGGCATCGTATTTGTGATATGGATAGGAGGAAGGTTTGCTGTGGATATGCTAGCTTTCTGGCGCTTCGTATCAAGGGAGTGTTGTTCTTCTGCATATAATTGCTGACGGATCTCTTCTGGCACGTCACGATGTGTCTCTAAGATCCCCCCTTGTTCTACAAACCTTATAAGGCCCTTCAAATGGCGTGGCCTCAATGGATAATGCTTCTTGCCAACAGGGTCACACCAGCAATGAGGTCCTTTGTCGCACGGAGCACCCGGACATCGCATGATCTCATATACTTCCTTCCAAATAACTGGCCGCCCAGTCAACTCTTCCTCCATATCAAGCTGTGTGCTTAGCTCCGTAAGCCTCCGTCGGGTGGTGGAGCCCCTTTGTATAATACCCCTTGATACGGCTGATGACTGACTTGTCTCGACATAATTGTAGTTGAATGATATGGTCACTCTGAGTTTCTTGCCTGCAAGAAATAGATGGCCCCAATTTCTAAGCTGCGTCTCTACAATTGACCAGTCAATATTTGTCTCTTCAAAATTCCTGGTAACCGGGGACTCTAAGCGTTGTCGTAGGACTGTCATCACAACTTTTGTGTCCTCTGACTTCAAGTCTCGCTTTTTTGCTCGAATTTTACGGAGCACTATCTCCTCGAGCTTAGATTTGAGAAACAGACGCCAGTACGATGCCGGTTCCAGTACTAGATCCTGCTCCGTTTCCGTTGACACTTCCCTGCTGTTTACTCTAAGCTTCCACTCCATCGAGTAGTGCAAGCAGGTTGGTGGTTGTTCATTATATGTCTTCTCCTCATCCCATTCAGAAAGCTGACAGAAGCCAAGCTGGTCTGAATGCTGTACCTGTTGCTGGCTAGCAACATCGTCTCCGAAAGGATCCCACTGGGACTCGTCGAATGATTCGGGACTGGAAGTGAAGCTGGCTATCGTTACCAGGGCTTATCGAGGAGCTTGTCAGGAGCTGGAAGTGAATTTAATCCCGTCTGGAGGTGTTAGTAAATGTGTAGCGACAGGAACATACTCTTGTACAGTGGCAGATTCTGGCAGACGTTCACCTAAGATTGTGGTTGGTTGCCCAGATCATAAACATGGTGCCGACTACCTGGAGTTTGAAGGCATGCTGGGTGAGAGGTACTCGAGAGGTGGTATGGTGTATTGTCTGAAAGTTCAGACAATGCTTAGTAATCAATTGCTCCACCTGATGCACCCCACCAAAGGTTTCCTGCCGTTTCTCACAACAATACACAACTTTTCCTAAGCAACGCATCTTCCACCAGGGAAAACATGGCCAGTAAAGTCACTGACCAGCTGGCACTGAATGTGCGTGGAATGCTGCGCGCCCTCCACCTGCCTGAGGTTGCAGAAGAGGATTTGCCTGAACTAATATTTCGTCTTGGTCAAGTTAGTAAGTGACAGCAGGCTCGACTTTGACATGGTAGTTGCTAAACTCAGGATCGTTCAAAAACACTGTGTTGAGAAGAATGGAGAAGCAAGCCTTACATCTTGTCCGATTGACTTCGCGTCTTCTACAACGCCGCCCCTCAGTCCTATACCTACGAAGGATGAAGCAGCTCCTGTTCGCCGAGTCTCCGAACGATTATCTTCAAATCAAAAGAAACGATCATACTCTACTATGCAGACTGCGATCAACGGAAGGCGCAAGTTCAAGAGACGAAAGGCCTCGGTTCCTCAGCCTACTGATAGTGGTACTGCCACAAGTGAGTCGATCCCCAACGGTCGCACGATTGAAGGTTGTATTACCGCGTACGACATCGACGAGTTGCTGAGTATCACCGACTCGGCGGTCTCTTCCTCACACGAATCTGCAGCTGCAGAAGCTCTTGCCGATGATACATATCGCCAGTCTCCTGAGCAAATGCGATCGCTAGCCGACAAAGAGCGTATCGACCAAGATAAGGAAAATTGTACGCGAATGGTTGACTACGACGACGGAATGAATATACTGGAGGGTTACTTTTCTCAACCGCTCGAGTTGGAACCTGTAGACGGGGCAGTATCTCGCCACACACTATCAAGCGCGAAGGATGACGATATCCATCAAAGCTACTCTGCAAATCAGTTCAGCGACCCCCAGCCTTCGCCCACACTCCAATATATATCAGACGGCGACTCTCGTGCAACCCAGCTTGTGGAAACATCACGAGTGGACCTTACTTTCAAGATACGTAATGCAGATAGCAATCTGCAGAGCACCGCTATACGCACTCCTTGCGCGAAGCGTGGAATTATGGATGAGTCAGGCTATCGTTTAGAGGATGTAACAAACACGCTCTCCAGGACTGACGATAACAGTCGTATATCTGATTCCTGCCCTACAGGTCTGCGAGACCAACTACATGTTGAAGATACCTGCGCAGAGTACCCGAAGATTTTGTCCAGTATTTCTATAAATTGTGTGAAAGTCAATCGCCAGACAGCGAAGCCGACACTTGACATTGAGCAGGAAAGACTACGGAATTATGAGAGACAAGAGTTAGAGCGCATTGCCGAGGACCGACAACAGATGAACATGGCTCTCCCGGCACGAATTGCCTCAGAAATTAATTTACAACAATATGCGAATCGATTGAAGAAGACCACGGAGAATACGATTGCACGTTTAGATATAAGAGACCTGGCAGAAAAGGAACTGCTCGATGCTATATCTGAACCAACTGAGCTGACAGGTGAATTCAGAGAGGAGAGCGACTATACAAACGTAATCAGCCACATTGAGAAAGGGATAGCTAATGACACTAGGACTCGCCAGCGGAGCTTATGGAAAGAAACTTATTTTTGGCCTATGATCCAGCAACGCGCAAAGATGATGGGACCACTTCCTGATCCGCCGGGTCGGAAAACATTGATCACTCCTCAGGAGAAGATCGCAGCTAAACAGCTTGTTCTTGCCATAGGACACGGTACATGCAGGGACACAATTTTCAAGTGGACATCATACTGGAAACTCCTTTCGGAACTTCGCCTTGCGGGAGCGATTGCACTACTTATTTACCGCTCTAGTGAGTTCAAGACACATTTCTTCCGCTATACGAAGGAACTCGGCGTGTTACTCGCATGGAATAATGTTTTCGATTTTCCCCTTCAACAACTTCGAGTCAGGGTCCTAGCTGAGGAAGGCGGTGACTTCTCTGGCAAGTGTGATATTGAAGATAAGCGGATTTTTGAAAGACTTCGGTCTACACAATTAGGTGCCTGGGCAAACAACCTCAGTATTTGGGACCCAGACGAGACAGAATATAACGCTTTCCTCGCTGATCACAGTGTGATTGCTACGTCTGGAAAGTCAAATGACTATATTCTTCGATATGGCATCAAGGGTAAGCTTGCCTCCAACAAATCTGTCTACGTTGGGATCATACCTTATGAGGGGGATTCTGGGAAGAAGGTCATTGGTACTAAGCCTGCCTCGACGAGACTCTATTCAATATCGCCATTGGTTTCCGTCGCCCCGGGAGACTTTCTGGGGGTTTTCTCTGGGAAGCTTCGATATACAAATCAGGCTCCATTGAGATCCGTCAAGGGACCTGTTCGGGGCCTTTGGTTGGACTATCTGGAGATGCCTGGGAAGCTCAACCAGATGAGGGTAGCTAGGTCCGGTGAGAAGACTAACGTCTGCCTTGCATGGGAGGGAGTGAACGAGACGAAAGGGGATAAGTCTTTCTGCCAGTATTGGAGAATTTTGGTCCTGGCCACAAGAGAAATATTGCCATTCGACCAGCTCATCCGTCCTCCATGACTGGACTTCTTGGAAAAGAGCCCACTGTGCAATGCACCATATATGCTGTCACTTATGTTCTCCTTTCGATATTGCTAGTATATAGTGTGGGGTTTCATACAATTATAGACATAATTTACAGAGTAATAATACAATGACATTCAAATTGAACATCCGTGTTGGTCTCCGTTGGCCGTGGAGATTTCCTTGGAATCTTTCCTAGGAAACTTCAATAACTTATATGGATTAGAAACCGTTGAGAGCCGTCGAAGGACCCATTCCGGGCCCTTGGCTGGACTACTCGGAGATCCCAAGAAAGCTCAATCAGATGAGATTGGCAACGCCCGGAGAGAAGATGAAAGGTTGTTTGCGTGGGAAGGAGTGAACGAGGTCAAAGGAGAGAAGTCGTTTTGCTTGGATTGGAGAGTTTTGGTTGTGGCTACGAGGGAAATTATGCCACTTGACCAGCTCATTCGTACTTCATAGAATGAAACTCTATAAAAGAGCAACATGGCAATGCCTTGCGACTTCACAGGTACATTGGCAAAGATTCGACAGTTCTTAGGTGTAAGGAGACCTTCGAGATGAACAGCAGGGGGAAATTAATTAACTACTATCGCCCCAGCCTCGTGAACTTAAAGAGGTTTCTGTGAACTCAACTCAATCCACGATAACCAGCTTCTGCACATTCTTGCAAGCAATCAAGCAGATCAAGGCGACAGATAACATCGATACGTGCAGCATTCAAAGCATCATTCCCTGTTGGCATTGGCATCTGTAGTATATTTTTGTCACATGTGGCTAATATTCGGCTAAATTAATGCCTCGCATGCGACCAAGAGCCCTGTCATTGCATTCAGCCTCAGCCTCATGTGACCAAGTTTGGGCTATGAAGCCGGACGTCAGGCCAGCAGAGTTATCTAAACAAGCTTCTCACAGTACATTCTTCAGAAGAAGACGGCAGTCTTTTGGTATAGTAAGTATGCATACGTCCTGCTTTACCCTCATATAGCTAATCTCAATCCCAGGAACGCACGTCTCACCTTGGCCCTCTCCCTACTATCTCTGAGCCCCACCCCGAATTCAACCGCTTCCTAGCGTCTGTTGCACCTAGTCATGCGTCTTCTAGTACATAGCGAGATTGGCAGATTCACCTTCACCAAAGAATTCACAGGTGACGATCAAATCCCTCCTTACGCCATACTTTCACATACATGGGGACCGGACAATGAGGAAGTTACCTTCGAGGACATAGTAAATGAAACTGGCGACATCAAGCCTGGCTATGAGAAGATCCGATTTTGCGGAGAACAGGCTAGACAGGATGGTCTACAATGCTTTTGGATTGATACTTGTTGTATCAACAAGAAAAACAATGCCGAACTGTCACGCTCTATCAACGCCATGTTTCGCTGGTACCAGAATGCAGCTAAATGCTACGTCTACCTATCGGATGTCTCGACAAGAAAACGGAAAGCAAGTGATCGGTTGTCCGAGCATATCTGGGAGAAGGCTTTCCGGGAAAGCAGATGGTTCACTCGAGGCTGGACGCTTCAAGAGCTCCTTGCCCCGGATTCAGTCGAGTTTTTCTCTCGAGAAGGCGAGCCACTTGGTGACAAGAGTTCTTTAAGGTCACAAATTTGCGAAATAACCAATATTCCTCACACTGCGCTTCGAAGAAAACCGTTGTCCCAGTTCAGCGTTGAGGAGCGGTTGCGATGGATACAACATCGGCAGACCAAGCTGGAAGAAGATAAAGCGTATTCGTTACTGGGCATTTTCGATGTTTATGTACTCCCTATCTACGGCGAAGGTGCAGCAAAGGCGTACGCTCGGCTCCTAGATGAATTCCACAAGATGCAGAAATGTATCGAAGACTTACGCCTCTCTGATCCACGCGATGACAAGAAGCGTATTGAGGACAGCAAGGGTGGTTTACTGGAGGGTTTATACGACTGGATCCTACAGAATTCCGCCTTCGAACAATGGCGCAACGATCAGCAAAGTCGGCTGCTTTGGATCAAGGGCGATCCCGGCAAGGGCAAGACGATGCTGCTCTGCGGCGTTATCAACGAGCTGAAGAAGTCCGTAGCCAAGTCTACTCTTCTATCCTACTTCTTCTGTCAGGCGACTGACTCTCGAATTAACAACGCAACGGCCGTGCTACGAGGTCTGATCTATCTGCTTGTCGATCAACAGCCATCTCTCATCTCACATGTACGGAAAAAGTATGAAAAAGCCGGCAAAATGCTCTTTGAAGATGCGAATGCCTGGACTGCTCTATCTGAAATCTTCACCAACATTCTGCAAGGCCCAAACTTGAATAGTACGTGCTTAATCGTCGACGGGCTAGACGAATGTATAAAGGAGCTACCGAAATTGCTAGATTTGATCGTCCAGACTTCAGCTGTATCTCCTCGTATCAAGTGGATCGTCTCTAGCCGTAACTGGCCAAGTATTGAGAAGAGTCTCGATAGTGCAACGCAGAAGCTGAGGCTGTGTCTCGAGCTTAATGAAACATCCGTCTCTGCAGCTATTACTACATTCATCAAGTCTAAGGTGGATTGGCTAGCGACGCGAAACGGATACAGCAACTGTACACGGGATACTGTCCAACAGCATTTAACGCGGAACGCAAACAGTACTTTTCTTTGGGTGGCTTTGGTTTGCCAAGAGCTGTCTAATATTTCGGGATGGAAGGTTCCGCAGA
This sequence comes from Amylocarpus encephaloides, assembly GCA_019669835.1. Lineage (NCBI taxonomy): Eukaryota > Fungi > Ascomycota > Leotiomycetes > Helotiales > Amylocarpus > Amylocarpus encephaloides. The sequence goes on from MU251746.1 coordinate 20,333, forward strand.
AGTTGGCAGCGTTTCCACCTGGACTCGATGCTCTCTACCAGCGGATGATAGACCAGATCAAGGATTCGGAGGATGCTGAACTCTGCAAAGATATACTAGCTGTTGTTTCGACTGTGTACCGGCCCGTCACGCTGGATGAGCTAGTGGCTTTTGTAGACATGCCCAACGGAGTTGCTAACGAATACAAAGCTCTGTCGGAGATCATAGGACTTTGTGGCTCTTTTTTGACGCTCCGAGAGTATACTGTTTCTTTCATTCATCAATCAGCGAAGGACTTTTTAGTAGAAAGAGCATCCAATGACATATTTCCTTCTGGATCAAAAGATATACACCAGCATATCTACTACCAATCGTTAAAAGTCATGTCCGAGACTCTACGACAAAACGTTTATATGCTGGATCATCCTGGAACCTTTATCAATAACATCAAGCCGCGAAATCCAGATCCACTTACAGCTGTGCAATACTCTTGTGTTTATTGGGTTAAGCATTTCCTTTTCAACCTAGACCAAATTTCGGATTCTAAGAATGCATTATCTGATAATGGGGCTATTCTTGCTTTCTTTCGAGTAAATTTTCTCTATTGGCTTGAAGCATTAAGTCTGAACGGGAGATTGTCTACAAGCATTAGCATAGTCGACGACTTGCTACGGGTAGCAAACGTAAGTTGCTCAGGAATATCAAGTACGTTTATTTACTGATATACTCTATTAGCTCAAGACAATCCCTAAACTTTCAATATTCCTTCATGATGCAAAGCGTTTCATTCGTCGTTACTATTCGGTAATCAGCTCCTCACCTCTCCAACTCTACTCTTCCGCATTGATTTTTACTCCAAAGGCAAGCATTATTCGAAATACATTCCAGCAATATATTCCGAATTGGATATTACAGCAACCGGAGGTAGAGCCTAATTGGAATGCCGTCCAGCAGACACTCGAGGGCCATAGCAATTGGGTTAGAGATATAGCCTTCTCCTACGACTTAAAGCTGCTCGCATCGGCGTCTAATGACAAGACGGTCAAGATCTGGGACGCGAGTACAGGCGCCTGCCAGCAGACACTTAAGGGCCACAGCGATTGGGTTAGATCTATAGCCTTCTCTTATAACTCAAAGCTACTCGTATCAGCGTCTAATGACAAGACAGTCAAGATCTGGGACGCGAGCACAGGCGCCTGCCAGCAGACACTCGAGGGCCATAGCGATTGGGTCACTTCTATAGCCTTCTCCCACGACTCGAAGCTACTCGTGTCGGCCTCTGATGATAAGACAGTCAAGATCTGGAATGCGAGCACAGGCGCCTGCCAGCAGACACTTAAGGGCTATAGCGATTCGGTTAGATCTGTAGCCTTCTCCTGCGACTCAAAGCTGCTTGCATTAGCGTCTGGGGATAAGACGGTCAAGATCTGGGACGCGAGCACAGGCGCCTACCAGCAGACTCTCGAGGGTCACAGCGATTGGGTCACTTCTATAGCCTTCTCCCACGACTCGAAGCTGCTCGCGTCGGCGTCTGGGGACAGGACGGTCAAGATCTGGGACGCGAGCACAGGCGCCTGCGAGCAGACACTTAAGGGCCATAGCGGTTGGGTCACTTCTATAGCCTTCTCTCACGACTCGGAGCTGCTTGCGTCGGCGTCTGATGATAAGACGGTCAAGATCTGGGACGCGAGCACAGGCGCCTATCAGCAGACACTCGAGGGCCATCGCGATTCGGTTAGATCTGTAGCCTTCTCTCACGACTCGAAGCTGCTTGCGTCGGCGTCTGATGATGAGACGGTTAAGATCTGGGACGTAAGCATAGTCACCTACGAGCAGACACTCGAGGGCCATAGCGGTTGGGTCACTTCTATAGCCTTCTCTCACGACTCGAAGCTGCTCGCATCGGCGTCTAATGATAAGACGGTCAAGATCTGGGACGCGAGCACAGGCGCCTATCAGCAGACACTCGAGGGCCATAGCGGTTGGGTCACTTCTATAGCCTTCTCCCACGACTCAGAGCTTTTTGTTAATGGTAATACTATTAAGGTGGACGGAATAGGATTCTTCACTAGGAGTCAACATCCTCAAGACGGAAAAGATGATACTCATCACCAAGGATTAGGCCTGAAAGACTCGTGGGTCACGTTTAATACGCAGAAAATGCTCTGGCTACCACCGGACTACCGATCACAAATCTTTGATGTGTCGCCGTCGAAATCAATGATCGGCATTGGGTGTAGTTCTGGGAATGTTTTCATTATCGAATTCTCTTTGGAAATTCTTCTGGAATGCTTTAGATCGTGTGATGGAATAGAATGAATAGCTTTAAACATTGAGTTGATTAGCCAAAACGGCATAAGAATTATATAAGTTATTTATTTCGTTATTTCACTATGCACTAAGGCATGTGACTGACCCGCATCATCAGTTATAAATAGCTAAATTGTAGGTAATACACAACTCACATTATAACACATCAATTGCTTTATACTTATTTATTTTCATTAACCAAGCTAGAGGAGATGTCTGGGGAATCCTATGCTTTTATACCTTTATATTCCTAAGGTCCAATGCCGTGATCGTGGATTGTGTTCTAGAGGATTCGAGAAACGTCGAATATGCTGTCTTCGTTCGGGAGTACTTAATTGCAACAAGATAATTGAGCATTACCATAGGCGATAAGGACAAGAATTTATTTTACCTATACAATAGACCTAACCCTAACTGCTCACTGCTGTTAAACGGAACGCAATTTTGTCATTGACAAAGGTTAATTGGCACAAGCCTCAAATTACAACATGCTTAAAGCAGCAGCTTCAAACCTAAGGCTACAACAGTGACCAAAATCTAGGCTAACCGTATCAAGTCTAGTGCTGACTAAGTGTGGCTTATCTAAACTTGAAGACAGTATGGAAAGAGGACACCGCAATCGAAGCTCACTGTAAGGAAAGATGTTCTATACGGAGCAAGCGTTGACGTACACAGCTGATATTGGCTTCATTGTTTCTATGACGATCCCGTCATATTAGAAAAGGTGCTAATTTCGGCTCCTAGTCTTAACATTTAGATATAAAGCTTTAATATGCTCACTATTAATCAAGCCCTCACCACGCTTATCATGGAAATCACCCTAGCATATGCCATCGCCTTAGGTGGCGTCCTCCTCCTTCCTCTCCTTATCAACCTCCTTCCTTAGCTTCTGTATATGACCGTTTCCACACCACCTATCGTCCAGCAAGCTTTAAGATACCTAACATACCCTTACCTCGTTCGCCGTCATCGATTTTTACGTCCCTGGACAAGTGCAGACATTATAGCTCAGCTTACGTACATTACTAGTAACTCGTTTTACGTTAGTTTCCGAGTCTCAGACATTACAAAAGCCGGTTTACGAGCCGGGAGTCTCTTAATAATCAACATAATCCCCCTGTTCCTAGGCCCACATCTAGGCTTTCTGGCTGATATTCTTAGTATATTATTAAGTAACTTTCGAATAATATACCGTTCCGCTAGGATAATGTCCTACAGTCTAGTATTATTCCATGTGTTCGCTATACTCTTCTCTTATACGACCTTCTTCTTATATAGTATTATAGACATATCTACGGTAGTAGTAAGTGCTTCTATTACTATTATCTTTTTAGGTCTACTAACATAGTACAGAGTAGGTCATCTCTTAGTTTAATTATTATACTATCCTATTCCTAGTCTCCTCTTCGAAGATAGTTCTACGAGATCTTCCTTCGCTCGTACTAGTTACTAGTAGCTATTATTACTATATCTACTCTACTTCGTGTACCGTCTACGATATTCCCTAGATTATACTTCTATATCTCTTTAGGGATTTTTATAGCTACTTCTATATACGAAGGAGTACTCTTACTATACTATAATAGAGTCGTCGCGTGTACTAAAGGTAGAAAGCTACATAGAGTTAGAGAGGTCTTTAAGTATCCTAGTAGAGATAATAACAGCCCTATATAATTAATAATAGTTTCGTAAGAACCTTTAAGTATAGAAGCTAGATAATACATAAATATATACCTTCTATCGCTTAGTGTACGCTTCTTTATCTTTATATAAACCTATCTATTTATAGTCGCCTCTTAGACTAGTAAGCGTTAAACGAAGCTAGAGCTTGTAATTAAACCTTATTATAGATAGACTAAGATTCTTTAGTCTTGTACGATAACCTCGAGCGGGTAGAGCGGAGGACTAAGCCGGGTACTATTTACTAGGTCGTATAGTACTATTATACTAGTAGGTAACTATAAGTATATTTCTATAGTTACGAGCGGCTATAGTATTATAGTATAGTTACTACTTTTAGAACAGCTAGTTTAGGGTACACTTACTTATAAAGTTCGAGCGCGCCGAATCTATTTAGTCTAGAGTTTAAAGACATTAGTAAGTCTAACTTCTCTAAGGTAGCTTACTCTACTTAAGGATTCTATGTAGGGCTTTTTAAAGTAGTATATCTACTATTTAATTAAGTCTTAGTAGAAGATCGGAAATTAGAGGATAATTATATAAGTTATAGCGTTAACTCGACTAGCTCTTTCTAACGCTACTAGGGTCTTTTAATAACGCTCTATACGACCTAGCTAGTACTATAAGCTTTTAAACCGAGTAAAGATACTACTAGGACCGCTTCTTATAAAGTATATATTAAAAGCTAAGATTAAAGAAGTTAATAAGAGAAAAATACTAGAGAACGAAGCTATACAAAAGATAAAGGATAAGAGGGTAGTAGAAATAGAAAGAGAACGAAGAGAGGTTATCTTAGAATAGCTAAGTAGAGAACTAACTTATAAGCCTAGAGTCTTACTCGTGTATATAAGTACTCTTAGAATACTTATAATAGGTAAGACTATTATATATTAAGAATTTTATCTTATACTAATAATTTAAGTATCTATATTATTAAAGATTTAAGATAAGCTTAGGTCTATTCTATAGACTTCTCTTAATAAAGATATTACTTTAAAGGAGCTAGATTATTAGCCTTTAGACTAGCTTTATTTATATAGAATCGAATAGATAATATTTTAAATTATAAAAGTAGATCTTAAGAAAGGTAAATTACTTTAGAAGTAGCTAAAACCTAACCTCTAGGCGCTAGAACGAGAGGCTTTTAGAAGTAGTACATCTAATTAGTAATAAAAAGAGTTAGACTATATAGAACTTATCTATAGAAATATTTAAGAACTTATCTCTAAATTTTATATATCTAAAATAGTATAGTAAGTTAAACTAGTCTCTTTACTAGACTATGTCGTATATATATAGCTATGTTCGTTAATTAAAGTATTATACGAGAAGAAGAAAATTATTATTATTATAGAAGCTAAAATCTTAATAGCCGCTAGAAGTAGATAGTTCTCTTTATGTCGTTTTATTTACTAAGCTATAAAGTCTCTACCTTTAATACTATACTAGTAAGAAGTAAGATAATATTTAGTATAAGTATATATAATAAAGATAATAATATAGTACGACTAAACGAAACGATATATAATATATATTATCGTATATAGACTATAAGCTTAACTTAATTTTATTATATACTTAAGACTATTACTAAAGAGAGTCGCCTATATCGACTATATACTTAAAATATTAATAGACTTAATATAAAATTAGTAGTATTAAAGACTCTAATTCCTCTACTAGTAAAGACGCTATAGTCGAAAACAATTTAGCTATATAGAGACTTAAGTACTATTAGGTACTAAAGAAATCCTAAACACTTATCTCGCTTTAACCTAGCTCTTTTCCTCTTACCTAAACCTAAGTAACTCTTACGATTACTATACTATACTAAGTATAAGGTACGAGAGCGGTTACTATTACGTTCTATCTTAAGACCTAGAGTCTAGTTATATAATAATTAGAACTATCTAGATATAGATACTATTAGTAGAGTCTAAATAGTAGACCTATAAAAGAAGCTCGATATAGTTATCGTAGTTAGTACTACACTTAAAGTTAACTTAGCGAAAAAGTTAGCGAAGAATATATATACTATAGTTTATTAGAGTAGTAGAATTACTATCTAGATTAACCTTAAGAGCCTAACCTAGGATCTTAATTACTTCGACTTTATTATTAAAGAGAACTACGAAATAGTAGTAATACACGTATTAACTTAGTAGTTAAAAGTCTCTCTCGTTTTAAGCGATAGCTAGATATAAGATCTATAATAGAGATATAAGCTACTTTTTATTATAAGGTCGTCTAGAGTTGTACTAAATCAAGTCTTAGCTAAGTTAGATACTAATTCTCTCTCTAAAATCTTTTAGTAACATAAAAATAAGTTAAAGATTCTTAATATTAAAGATAATAGTAGGCTAGTCTTTAACTCTATAGAGTAACCCTAAATTACTAGCTTAGGCGGTAGTAAAGCTACGCTTAGTTAGAAGCTAATTAAAAAGTAGTTACTAGTACTAAGTACTATACTATCTAAGAGCTCGGATGTTCTACTAGAACTACTAGACTACTAGAGAGTTAAGATATTAGAAAGACTAAGTAGAGTTTCTATCGGTTTTTATATTAGTAAGCGTAAACCTAAACCTATAATAGAGATCGTCGTTACTAAAATTCCTAAACTTAAATATAAATAAGTAAAGCTAGAAATGTCCCTCTACTACTTAAAACCTAAAGAATAACTTAATAATAAGATTATTAATATATACCTTAAACTTCTTTAGAGGTCTATAGTATCTTTAAATTATTAAATTATAAGTACCTTTACTATAAAGATACTTAATCGAAGGTATAGATAGTTTATAGAGCTTATTAATATTAGTATATATATAATCTATCTTCTATTTAATAAAATAGATTCCTACTAGAGTTTTACTATTATAATAACTAAAAGTAAGAAAGACTCTTTACGTTAGACCTATTATAATAGTCTCGATAGAAAACCTCTAGTAGAATTATTAGCCTAGATTAGTAAGTAGTTCGATAATAAGAAGATAGAGAGACTATCTCTCTTATATAACCTAAGATAGGATAATAGCTCGAACTACGGCCTTTTTATTCTAATAGATATTCGTCTCTTAACTACTAGACGGCTATATCTTACTTAGGCTAAGGGAAATACTCTAATTCTATTATTTAGAGAAAGAGTACTAGCTAAGCTTCTAGCTTTAAGCCTCGACCCTTCGAAAAGCTAATATTAAGAGTTCGAACTAAAAGAGGTAAACGCTAAAGAAACCCTACTATAAGTTACTAAAGATAATAATAGTAATAATAGTAACTATATAATTATATCTATAAAACTTAATAGCTATAATATTAATAATTAGCTAGAGCTATCTATATTATAATCCTCGAGCTCTAGCTCTAGCGATTTCGTATTATAATCCTTAGGTTCTAACTCTAGCGATTCTAGAAAAGATAAGAATAAGAGCTCTAAAGATATAAGGTTCGTATTTATAATAAAGTTAATAATACTTACTATTCTAATAGAGACTATAATAGTAGAACGTATTACGTAAAAATAAAACTAGAACTTAGTAATAGAGAAGTTAGAGCTTATAGATTTATAGCTAATAATTAAGATAGAGAAAGCGGTACTAAAATAATAATATATCTACTACGAGTTTTCTTATTAATTCTAGGTAGCGATAAAGAATTTTAATAGATACTAGTATAAACGTGACCGAGTTCCTAAGACTATTATCTTAGAAGTAATAGATAAACTTAAGATTACTAATCGAGCTAACTAGAAATATATTTTATAATAGGTAAGAAGAGTATTAGTCTAGACTAAACTAATAGATATATTCGAGGGCGATTTAGAATACTCTAGTATTATTCTATATACCGTTCTAAATACGATATATAGATTAGAAATACTAATCTTATCTAATCGTAAGATGTTTTTTAAGATAATTCGTTCTAGACTAAAAGAGCTAGAGAATAAGATTTTAGTAATACTTAAAGTTATAAGTCCTCTATATTAGACTATAATATATAATAGTCTACTTATAAGAGATCTCTCTATAGAATCTAAGAAAAACCTAGTCTTTAAATAGAAGGTTAGTTTAGAAATAATATAAATACTTAATAAAGTAGATTATAGTATTATAAGAGATAGATTATAAACTATATATATAATACTTAGTTTTTATTAAGAACTCTCTTCTAAAATTACTATTATTACTAGTTCTTTAAATATTTTTAGTAAGAAAAGTTCTTATTATCTCTCTATAATTAAAATACTAAGATTACTCTATCTTAGGTATAGAACTATATATAGTAAGACTAAGGCTTTACAACTAATAATAAGTAACTAATTACGACCCTATATAATAACCTTTCGCTTAGGATACCTTCTTAGTACTAGGGGCCGACTTCGAAACTAGACTTTACTTTTAGTAGCTTTTAAAAATAGTAGCTTTTAAAATACCGCCTAGAAACACTAGTACTTACAGCTTACGTTACTACGTCTATTTCTAGTACTAAGTCACTTTTTATCTCTTAAAACATATAAATAAAGGTAATACTTATTCTCTTACTTTAGTATCTAAGTATTAGTACTTATAGTAATATTAGATTTATTTATAAAAAACTTCTATATGTCTTATTTAAAGCCTTCTTACTCTTTATCTTAAGATTCTCCTTAAGTCGAAGTTATTAAGATTAATAAAAATTTAAGCTAAAGTATATTATCTCTAGTACTCTATAATTAAATTCGCTAACTTTTTCTATATAAAGATTACTTAAGTAACTCTTGTTTATAACCTAGCTCTAGATCTTATCTCGTAGTAATAGCTTCTTAGATAAGAGTAAAGATCGAGGTACTAAAAATGTTATATATAAATATACTTACTCTTCTCTTTACTAGGCTTCTTACTAGTTTTAGCCTCCTTTCTATAATATTCGCTTTAATCTATAACTCTTATACTCTAGATAGCTTTAGAAGAGCTAGAAAAGCTATACTTAGTATAGCTTAAGATACTCTCTTATTAGTAGTAGTAGAGAGTACTTTAATCTATAGTATAGTTATATTATTCTAGTTCTATTAGAAAAATAGAGATAAGTATATCTAGTTAATAGATTACGTACTTCTATAAGTATCTCTTCTTAACTTATATATAATAATTATAGTCTTAATAAGAGTAGACCTACTATCTTAGACTCTATTCTTACTTTTAGTATAGTTCTATTAAATGTCTATATAACCTATAGCTATTAGTAGATAGTTATAGTATTTAGGATTATAGCTATTATAATAATTATAATACTTATTACTATTATAATATATATTTTATATAAAGGATTAACTAGCTCGGCTTAGAAAGAGTAACCTATACTAAAAGAGACTTATATTACCTAGTAGGTAGTTTAAATAGTTTATAAAAAGTAAATACTAGAATATTATTATTTAGTAAGAATAGAATAATTTAGATATTTAAGAATTAATATATTAACTAATTAGTTAACTAATATAATATTTTATATTAGAATAGATATATATAGTTAACCTAGAAGCGTTAATGTTTTCTTAATCTAGCGTAACTAATACTAAGCCTTCTAAACTTTATAGAGTAGTATACTTAGATTAAACTTAGAGGATAGAAAGGTAAGGTAGTAGAAATATCTTTCTATAAGTATTTTTCCTTCTTCTTTATCTTTACTAAAGTTGTATCCTCCTCTAGTATTTATAGAGCGCGCTTTCTTAGAGGCGCTAACTTTAAATTACGTATCTTAAAATATATAATAATACTATAAGATATTCGAAATTATCTTAATATTTAATAATTATTATATAATAGTTTAAATAGAGCTAGTAGTTAAAGGTTTTCTAGAATATTAGCTAGGCGAAACTTAAGATTAAAAGTTATATTAGATCTAATTCTAGTACTTTTAAGAAAGCTATAAAAGAGCTATTTCTTATACTTAGTACTAACTTCTAACTCCTTTATACTAGAAGGGCTTTAAAAGGGATATAAAGTACGAAATTACTTATTAGCTACTAAAATTTAAGTATAAGTATATATAGGCTTAGATTATATATAGTCTCTCTTAGTAGCTATAGATAGTAAGCGATAGTATTATTTAATATTAGACCTTAAGCTATACTAACTACGACTCTTAAGACCTTTATTACTAAGTAGTAATAGTAGCCTCTACTATTTTACTAAGTATATATTCTTATATTCTTCGTTAATAGAATTATAATTATAGTTCTCGTTCTTAGAATTAACTAGGTAATTTTCTTCCTCTCTATTATATAAGTATTTCTCTAGAGCCGACTAATTAAACTCTTTGTCTTCTCCTTCTAGTCTACTTCTCTTTTTATACGCCTACTATCGTTATATCTCTGTCTCTTCTATTACTTCTATTAAGTTTTCCTCTTTCTTATCCTACCCCTCTTTCTCTTCTCTCTCTACCGCTTATTATATCACCGAATCCCTCTTCTCGCCTTCGTCTAAGATATCGACTTAAGTAGTATCTCGCGACTCTTCGATTCTAAAACGAATTTCTTTACTCTAAGTAATATAGTCGATATCTTACTAGTTAATCTAATCTTATAGCGGCTAGGAGGATTAGAGGAAGATCTAGGGTTACTTTTATATAAAAGGAGAAGGGCTATATTACCGCTTATAAGATCTAAGTCGTAAAGTAGGCTCGTCGATATAGTAGCTCTTCTTAATATTATATTATAGACCGGACGCGATAATAGACTTTATCTATCTAGATATAAGTTCTAAAGTCGCTAAGGTAGTACGTAAACAAGTATCCTATCTAATATAAGTAGTATTAATATTACTAGAAGCGCCTTCGATCTTATCTCTAGTACCTATCTTATCTAATTTATTATTATCGATAGTTATTAGATAATCTACGTATAATTAGTACTTCTTTATATAAAGAATAACTAGTTCCTCTACCTTAACTATCGCTCTTATATTTACCTAGTCTAACTTTTATTTAATAGTCTTACGGTCTAGACCTAATAAGAGCTAACTATACTATATACTAAAGCGTATACTCGGGCTTCGAGACTATATTAGAGATCTTCGTATATAGAGTAGTCTAAAATATCTTCTTAAGAAACGAAAGATCGTCGTCTAATTTATTACTACTAGTAAGAGTACACTTACGACCTAGATAAATAGATTAGAACCTTTTACTTTAGGTATATTCTTTTTACGTACTTCTATATCTTACTATAGTATATCTATCTACTCTAACGTAGTAGCTAGAAGAAGAGAAAGTAGTTATAGGGCTAGGTATTTTCTAACTACTACTAGTATTAGATAAACGTCTAATTTTAGTAGGCCGAAGAGAGTTATTATTATAGAATAGTTTAGATAGAGAAAGTATAAATAAAATAAATTTCGAACTCTAAAGAGTATCTATTATAATAAGTCTACGAGTTTATAATATTTTCGATAAAGAGATTTAAGCTAGTTTAAATAGAATCTAATAAGAACTTACTTATTAGAATTATACTAGTCTTATTTATAGACTAGATTTACTACTCTTAACTACTATAGGCTACCTTAAAATTAAGTAGATAGCTCTATATAAAATCTTAGCTCTTTAAGCTCTTATAGAAGATATAGATTCTTCTAGAGTTTCTAGTATACTAGAAACGTAAGATATTTTCGAGTTTAATCCTACTAACCGCCTAGCTCTAATTTTAAATATACTAGTTAAACTACTAGATTCTTATAGTAAAACGTCTTATATTAACTTTAACTTATACTTTAGCTTCGTTTATATAAACGCTTCGTCGTCTATAACTATAGTAGAATTATCGAACTAGAACTTATTACTATATAATTTCTAGCTCTCTTCGACTTTATAGAAAGTTAAGAATTCTACTTAAAATTTAAACTATCGTATCTATCTTATAAAGCTCGCGACTATCTCTTATATAGCTTAGCCTAAATAATCTAACCTCTAATTATAGTATTAAGATACTACTAAGTAACTAGGTCGTACTTATCCTAGTAGTATATATAATTATACTATAGTATTATACTAAGCTAAAAGATTTTTAAAATAAGCTTAATTACTAGATCTACTCTTTTATATATAATAGATATAAATCTAGCTCCTTCTAAGGTCGTATAATCGTTCTCTCTATATCGTTCACGTTAGCTTACTTATAGGTAACCTAGTTCTTCTACTACTAGCGTTTCTATTTAACTAGTAAGATACTTAGTAGAAACTTTAGTACGACTATTATTAAGTAAAATATCGTCTACTATAGTTACGTTTAATAGAAATTAGTTCTTCTTATTATAGATTAGCTAGACTAAAGTATATAGTATTAGAAATTAGACTAGGCTTAGCTTTATATTACTCTAATTAAGTCTACTACTTATATCGTACTAATATAAAGTACTCTAAATAGATACTATTATTAGAAATCTATAAATAGAGCGTTAGATAATAATATAAATAATATCTTCTTAACTATACTACTTATATTCTAGTTATAATATTATTCTAGGTATTTCTAATCTATCTCTATATTATATTACTACGTTATTACTAAGCTAGGTACTATATAGCTACTATAATATATATTTATAATTAATAAGAATACTAGCTAAGAGTCGATACTTACTAGCTAGTACCTCTACCTTTTTAAATTATAGCGTCTAGCGAAGCTTATAGAAAGCTATATAAGAACTCTAAGAGCGTTTTAATATACGAGAGATTTTAATATATAGCGTTATATATAAGAGAAGTAGAGTTAGTATAAGCGAGTAGTTTAAATCGTTAAGAATCTAGGTTAGAATATTTAAGGTTCGAAAGGTCTATATATTAAGCTAAGATAGAGTTATTAGTATAGATATAGAATTATATAGATAAAGGTTAGAAAATACTAACTCTTCTTAGAATAAAGTAATTAGAAGGGGACGATCGACTATATAAGATAGATCTAAGATAGTATAAGAGTAAGTGTCGTAAGATATTAAGAGGAGATAGAGTATATAAGTAGAGTAAGGTTATTCTAGAGTAGACGTACTAAGAATAGTTTATAGAAAATTATAAGAGAAATTTAAGTAAATATAGTTATTAAATAAGAATAAGATAGATATAGTATACCTTTAACTAGACTTCTTTAGAATTAATTAAGTCTTATAGGTATATTTAATTATAATAAGATATTAAGAGGTTAAGAGAGTATAAATTCTAAAGTTAACTAAGTTTAAGAGTAAGAAGAAGAAAGATCTATATTTATATTATCTAAGAAAGTATAGTTAAAGGTCGTATAATAGGCTTAGCTCCTACTTAGGCTATACTTAGTTACGTATCTATTAAAGTAGTCTAGCTCCCTTTTAGATCTAAATATAGAATTTATAGATATAACTTTTAGTATATATATAATAGATATATAATCTTCTCTTAACTTTCTTCTTCTTTTAATAATTATTTTTAATCTATAATTATTAATTTTTCTTAGTAAGAATTATAGTTAAATATATAACTATTTAATAACCTTTAACTAACTATTATAATATAATATTTATAAGACTTAGTAGAGTAGTTATTTAATACTAAATATATTCTCTAATTACTTATACTTAGAGCTTTAAATTTATAGAATTATAAGATATTTTAGAGACCTATTACTATTATACTAAAATAATAGTAGAAGAAGAGATAAACGTTTATAATTAGATATTTAGTTTTAAAAGTACTTATTCTAGATTATATAAGACTAGACCTATAGCTATAAATCTATTTTAAATAGTTTCTATTACTATAGTCTCTTTATAAGTTATAATATAAGTTATAAGAAAGTCTAGCTTATTAATATAGTTAATACTAGTCTATATAAGTTATTTAATTTATTACTTATATAACTATTTTAAACTTATAAAATAGCTTATATCTAATAGCT
>MU251747.1:0-34087 GCA_019669835.1 Amylocarpus encephaloides
CTAGAAGTAATAGAATAGAGTAGCGTCGAACTAAATCGAATTCTACTTATAGCTAGTACTTAGTAAGAGTCTATACTTAGCGAGAGCTTTTAGCCTAAGTACACTCTAGGGTTCTAACTCTTATATCTATAAGTAACTAAGAAGAGATAATACTAATTTAAAGTAAGCGAGAGTTCTAGCTAATAAGCTAAAAGACTTATAAGAATAATTATTAAAAGATATTAACTTTTCTAATATAAGAACTATAAAATATAATAATAGAAAGTAAAGAATAAGACCTCTACTAAAAAAGAGAGATAAAGTATATCTACTATAAAAAAATATTAAAATAAAGTAACTAAGTATAAAACTAGATTTTAAGAAACTAGAACTATTTAAAATAGTAGAATTAAAGAGACCTATTAACTATAAGCTAAGATTACCTAAAGGATCTTAACTATATCTAGCCTTCTATATCTCTCTACTATAACTAGCTAAGAGACTAATACCTCTAGTAATAAATAAGAAACTATAACTAGAGAACGACCTAGATATATATAAAGTAGAGAAGCTACTTAATAACTAAACTACTACTATAGGTTAGTAAGAATACTTAATAAAATAAAAAGAGTATAAAAGTAAGAAAAACTTATAGAAACCTATATAGAATCTAAACTATCTAGATCTAGTCTAGTAGTTCTAGTTAGAAAACTAGATGTTTTCTAAGAAGAGATATTACTAAAACCTAGAATAAACTATATAGGGTTCGAAGAATTAAAATAGACTAGTTACTTAGCTAGAGTAGAGTCTAAGAAGTTAGTAACGTTAGTTATAGAATAAGAAGAGGTATTAATATACTCTCTTACTAAACGTTCTTTTTCTTCTACTACCTCTAGCTTATTAAGAGAATAGAGACTATAACGTAGTATCTTAGCTATCTTTATATAAAATATTTCTCTTTATTTATTTATTTAAGAAATTTTAGTCTACTAAGTAGATAACTACTTAATTAGCTTCTACTAATCCTATTAGGCCTTCTTTTAAGTAAGAGAGAGTTTACTCTTAGTCTACTTTAGCTTATACTAGTTACTTATTAAAGGATTATATATATTATACTTAGTATTTCTACTAGTATAAATATATTTAGTATAATAATTAGAATTAAAGAAAATAATATAAACTCTTTAAGAATTCTTTTTATATTAAGAATAGAAAGGTATTTTAAAACTATAATAAAGAATATAAGAGAGAAGATTATATTAGTTTTCTTTAAGACGTACGTAATAATTAGATAGTATAATAAAGATTAATATAAACTAGAGAATAATATTTCTTAAGTTATATATTTAAAAGTATAGAAATATACTAGACTAGAAGAGAGATAGTATTATAACCTACTAGTAAATATAGTTCTAAGACTTAGTAAGCTAAACCTACCTAGACGAGAGCTTATATAGAGAAGCTATAGATTACGTAATAAAGTTATAAGATTAAATTATTTAAATTATTTAAATTAGTAAAATAATTTAAATAATTTAACTAATTTAAAGTAAGTATAAGTTCTATATAAATAGATAGTATTTTCTTTATAAATAGAAGTCTTATACTTAACTTAAATATAGTATTTTTATACTATACTTAGTAACTTATAAAAGGTTATTAGTCTTAATTAGTAATAGTATCTCTATCTATCTAACTAACCTACCTTTATACTCTTAAGTAATACTAGTTTAATTATACGTTATAAATATAATCTATATATAAGAAGTAAGTTAAATAGATATATACTTTATAAGCTACTCTAATTACTACTAATACTAGAAAGAGTATAGAAATTAATTATATTTAACTTTATTATTAAGTTACTACTATTAAAGAAATCTATAATAAAAATAGTATTTAATACTATATAGGTTATTATAAACTAACTAACTAAGTATAAGTATTTTATACTCTATAAAGAAGAAAGTAATATATAGAAACTAGTATATATATTTCTTAAATTCGTAGTAAGCTAGTATAGACTACTAAGAGAAATTATATTAGATAGAGATAAGCTCTTTACGTTTAAGTTTTAGTTATTACTAATAAATAAGATAGAACTTAACTATAAAATATCTATAGTATTTTACTTCTAGACTAAACTAATTATTAAAGTAGTACTTCTATAGTTATATTAATAAAAAATAGAATAATTAAATAGAACTTCTTCTACTTATATAGTTTACTCTAAATAGTATAAAAAATAAAATAATAGAGACGTTACTCTTCTTTACTAATTATAGCTATAAACTAGAAGTCTATAAATAACTAAGAAGAGATAATACTAATTTAAAGTAAGTAAGAATTCTAGCTAATAAACTAAAAGACTTATAAAAATAATTATTAAAAGATATTAACTTTTCTAATATAAGAACTATAAAATATAGTAATAGAAAGCGAAGAATAAGACCTCTACTAAAAAAGAGAGATAAAGTATACTTATTATAAAAAAATATTAAAATAAAGTAACTAAGTATAAAACTAGATTTTAAGAAACTAGAACTATTTAAGATAGTAGAATAGAAGAGACCTATTAACTATAAGCTAAGGTTACCTAAAGGATCTTAACTATATCTAGTCTTCTATATCTCTCTACTAGAACTAGCTAAGAGATTAATACCTCTAGTAATAGATAAGAAACTATAACTAGAAAATAACCTAGACATATATAAAGTAAAGAAGCTACTTAATAACTAAACTACTACTATAGATTAGTAAGAATACTTAATAAAATAAAAAGAGTATAGAAGTAAGAAAAACTTATAGAAACCTATATAGAATCTAAACTACTTAGATCTAGTCTAGTAGTTCTAGTTAGAAAACTAGACGTGTTCTAAGAAGAGATATTACTAAAACCTAGGGCGAACTATATAGGGTTCGAAGAATTAAAATAGACTAGTCGCTTAGCTAGAGTAGAGTCTAAGAAGTTAGTAACGTTAGTTATAGAATAAGAAGAGATATTAATATACTCTCTTACTAAACGTTCTTTTTCTTCTACTACCTCTAACTTATTAAGAGAACGAAGACTATAACGTAGTATCTTAGCTACCTTTATATAAAATATTTCTCTTTATTTATTTATTTAGAAAATTTTAGTCTACTAAGTAGATAACTACTTAATTAGCTTCTACTAATCCTACTAGGCCTTCTTCTAAGTAAGAGAGAGTTCGCCCTTAGTCTACTCTAGCTTATACTAGTTACTTATTAAAGGACCTTATATATTATACTTAGTATTTCTACTAGTATAAATATATTTAGTATAACGATTAAAATTAAAGGAAACGACATAGACTCTTTAAGAATTCTTTTCGTATTAAGAATAGAAAGATATTTTAAAACTATAATAAAGAACGTAGAAGAGAAGGTTATATTAGTTTTCTTTAAGACGTTCGTGACAAGTAGGTAATATAATAAAGGTTAATATAAATATAGAGATAACGTTTCTTAAGTCACGTATTTAAAGCGCGGGGACGCGCTAGGCTAGAAGGGGGGGTAGTGTTACAACCTACTAGTAAACATAGCCCTGAGGCTCGGTAAGCTGAACCCACCCGGGCGAGGGCTTACACAGAGAAGCTATGGGTCACGTGATAAGGTCACGGGATTAAATTATCTGAATCATCTAAATTAGTGAGATGATTTAAATGATTCAACTAATTCAAAGTAAGCACGGGTTCTATATAAACAGATAGTATTTCCTTTATAAAATAGAAGCCTCGTGCTTAACTCAAATATAGTATCTTCATACCATACTTAGTAACTTGTAAAAGGTTATCAGTCTTGATCAGTGACGGCGTCCCTACCTACCTAACCAACCTACCTTCGCACTCTCGAGCAACACTAGCCCGGCCGTACGTTACACTTACATATAGAATCATAGGAGAGAGAGGGTAGTAGAACTAAAAGAGGCCTTCTGTACGAGAATCTAAAACTAAGGATAAGGAAAGGAAATTTCCGAGGAGTCTCTCGACTAAAATATAGTTTCGTACGATGACTCATAACTCGCTTAGCCTCGCTTAGCCTCCGCAGGGGTGAATGCCCGAAAGCACTTCGTCACATGAGCTAAATATTTGAGAACTTACCACCATTTCAGCGCCTTTGTCAAAGAGTAGCTAGGCCGCCCGAAGTGATCCTTAGATGAGCACCTATACACTGTCTCCGATCCGACCGAAGTAGCACCGTTTGCGTCGCCGCCCTTGTCGAGGAGTAGCTGGCCGACCTCGAGCTGACCGTTATATGAGGCCCAGTGTAGCGGCGTCCATCCCTGCGAAGTAGTGGCCTTGACGTTGGCTCCCTTGTCGAGGAGTAGCTGGACGACCTCTAGGTGGCCGTTATATGAGGCCTAGTACAGCGGCGTCCGGTTATAGCTGGTTTTCGGATCAGGGCTATGACAACTAATAAGTAGTGATTGTACCGCGTCGTCTACTCCGAAGTATGCCGCTAAGTGTAGCCCAGTCATTTGCATTGGAATTTCTTGGCTGTATTTTCCACGTCCCCGCCCTTGCTTAACAGCCAGTAATCCTTGAATAGATGCTTCGACTTGTCCTTGTGTCCTCAGAAATTTTATCACACCTTGGCACGAAGTGGAAGCCGCCCGAGCATGATAACCCCAATTATGTGCTGCGTAGTCGTATAGCTTCTTTAATTGGAGCCGTTCTTCAAAATCCTTATTACTTAGGCAAATTCCATTCTTAAACTCGTCAAATGCGAGGTACGTAACGCAGATTGACGTGATATTAGTCTCCGTATCGGGGAACCATTGCCTTTTCGTTCGCTCGAAGTATTCCTGTGTTGTGTAATGGACTAATCGAATAATCCCACTTTTCTCATCGATTGTAACTAATCCAGCGCATACCGAGACCATATCTTCGATCTCGGGAAGGTTCTCTTCGTCGAGCGTAGATTCGCCAACTTCAACTCTAAGCGCGTACTGTAGTTCTGTCGTGGTGAGCGGTCTCTTCGCACAGATGATCCATGATAGAACTTGCTTAGCAAGTTCTTTCTGGTCTTTGACTTGGCAATTAATCCGTTCCATAGCATCCTTATATGCGTGGTCGTATGCTCCAGATCCTGTGGCCAAATTCTTCAAAGCAGCTCGGACAGCCTTTGGCGATCTCTTCCCGATTAAAGATTTAAGGTGGAGCTGTGTAAGTAGAAACCTAGCAGAGTTAGTATTATATAGTGAGTGAGTGCCCGAAACAAACTACATACATCCCACTTATAGCATGAACAATAGCCGTCTTAATTTCCTCTTGTAGTTCAAGATTCCGAGCTACAAACCCTGGAAGCTGGAATAGATAGCCATCTAGGTATTCTCGCACATCTTCTTCGCTAACACGGATCTCTAGCTTTGAATTCCCCTCAAACACCTTTTCGATACTTGATAATGGCCGTGAAGTGGCAAAAAGACTTACATGCACCCCGTATTTTTCCTGGAGCTGGAAGAGGTTTGATAAGAACTTTTGTCGACAGCCATCAGAATCCTGGCATTCATCTAGCGCATCCGCGATAATAAAGATCCTCGAATATTCCGCCATCACGGTTTTAAGGATTCCCAAGATTTCGTCCAGTAAAGGCCGCGTCCGTTTGTCTTTGTGGCGGTCATAGAGCGTTTTCACACTGTCCGGTATAGATGGCTGCTCTTGAATAAATTGCTTTAAAAGACTGGCAAATAGATCCTTCAGATTTTGCTCATGATGTCGTCGGTAGTTGCAGTATAGGTTCGCGATGCCAACGTTGCCGTCGTTTTCAAACCGTGTAGATAGCTCTTCTACCACGATTGACGTAAGAATTGTCTTCCCAGCTCCTGGGATTCCAGGGCAATACAAAGTCCGCTCGTTGGTGTCTACCCACGCGTTGAACTCTGCGGAGTCAAGTAGCCACTGGCCAGTCCCTGCCTGTTGCCGACTTAGGAAATCGCTCTGTTGTAGAGCATAGTCGTACGGGGTAATCCAGTCAAGGATACTCTGACGGCCTTGATCTTCTTGATATTGTACCAACGTAACCGTGCTGTCCCGAGTAAGTCGGCTCGTGAACGTGTTAAGCAATCCAATGTTCGTGATAATGCGGCTGCGAAGCTGCTTAATGTCTGCCGGTTCCCATTTGAGTCTCTTCTACACTCTTTTCACCTTTTCACTGACACTCCCATAGCCAGACTTGAGTTTGCCATACTGGTTTAGTGTGTTTTCCAGATCTTTCAAAACATTCCTGCAGCCTTGTGCGGTCTGCTCCAGGGCTACCTCTTGGTCGTTGCCGAGTTCGCGATCAGAGAGGATGACTTCAACATCGAGGAGGACAATCGAGAGGCTTCTGACCCTGTTCCATCAACAGAGTCAGTAGTGCTCAAAATGGTGTTCAGGCTGGTGTACTCATTAGAAATAGCCTCGAATTGGCTGGGCGCGTCGACAAAGTCCTTGCGAATCTTGTTGGCAAGCCTAATGACTGTGATGAAGTCGCTCACACTATAACCAAAGCTCATCGTGATATCAAGCAGAACTCTGTTATTAGCACACGAGAAGGTAGATTTTGAAAAATTCGAATGAGAGAAACTAGGATGAGAGAAAGTAGGATGAGAGAAAGAAGGACGAGAGAAAGTAGAGCATGAAAGAATATTGCGTTACGGCTTTCTAGAAATGTTTGCCTGCACTCAGCTTCACGAGGCTGGATTGCAGACTCGGGCTTAATGCGCCAGTAACATCAGGTTCGTGTAGAGTAAGGGGTTGAGACTAGCTATTTGGACCTCATGAAGCCGAGTTGAGGACTTAGAAGGGTTACTTCCACGCAAATTGCAGCGGCGACACATCCTTGTCGCCAACGCGAGTATCTGGGGTCCTGCGGATTGTCAAACACCAAAGCTGCATACTGTACTCAGGAGTGGTTTGGATTGAAATTACGAAGGTACAGCGGTTGAGTATTACAACCCCCCCTTCTACTGCACATGCATGGCGCTAGCTCGAAGCGAGAAATCTAGCTGGATCTAGTAACCGCTTGACCATATAAAGGAAAGTTGCCGTCGCGGCCCTGTATTGCAGGTGAGGGGTTGTAATATACTTAGCTGCTGTACCTTTCGTAGTGAGGGTCGAAATTTTTAGATAGGTCGTACTGTTAGACTTAGCTGTCGGTCAAGGCTGTTGGGGAATTTGAGATAACTTTCATTTTTAGTCGTAAAGGAGTAAGTAGTATTGAGCAGGAGATGAGCCGGGATTATACCGAGGAAGAAAGGCTTGGCTTAGAGTTAACTTTTATATTATCTAGCCTAACCATTGAGCTCGTGTACGAATGTTTACTGAGTATACCTTGTCTAATCTAGACTATAGGTATCTATAGTACGTTAAGAAACATACCCTACCCGTTCCCCTACTTAAGCGATCTACTCTAAAGACGATGTAGATATACGATATGACATAACTTTTATATCTAGTTTGACTATAATTAAGTCCCTGATCTTCCCTTTGAGAGGAAAGATCCTTTCAAATTAGCCTCGACCGTATCCTTATATACTACAACTTCTTGGCCGTTATATCGAGAGACGACCGGTCCAGGAAATGTCGTTCGTTTACTCGCTTATATATAACGAATCTTATACATGACAGGTTCCGGTTTTCAAATGGAGACTAAATGGTATTATATGCTCTATATGTCGAGCTGACGATTACGACAATATACTA
This sequence comes from Amylocarpus encephaloides, assembly GCA_019669835.1. Lineage (NCBI taxonomy): Eukaryota > Fungi > Ascomycota > Leotiomycetes > Helotiales > Amylocarpus > Amylocarpus encephaloides. The sequence goes on from MU251747.1 coordinate 7,686, forward strand.
CTCATCGGAACACCCCAAGCCCAGCCAGCCACCGCCATAGCCCCAACGCTCATCGTGAACGCCATAAGAAAATTAACCTCGTTATTATCCAACACCCCAATCGACCCACTCTCCACAACCCGACTCGGCTGCTCATCCCCAAAACTCGGCGTCCTCCATTTCTTACTCGCATCATACCGATCCATCACTCCCATCCGCTTATCAAGATCTTCCTCAACCTCTTTCTCACCTACAGCCTGTTTAGGCACCGAGTTCTTGCCTTCCCCATGCAATATTCCGGATTTGATGTCGGCGCGCTTCTTGTGGTGCATACTGCTGGATCCCGCCTTTGACACGAGGACTTTCCGACCGCCTTCTCCTTCGACGATACGGCCGGTTCGTGTGTCGACTACGCTTTGTTGGAACCAACCACCAAGAAAACTATCAAGCAGACTTCCGAGGCCGCCCCAGAGGGTCAGGGCGAGTGTGAATTGTGCACGGGATATGAATGACCATCCATTCCGCGACTCGGCCGCGCAAAATGGTACCAGTAGTGTCGTGTGTATGGAGACTATGAATGCACCGAGTAAACCTGCGACGAGTCCCCATGCTGTGACACCACCGTTTGTTCCTGGTGGCACCTGGCGGAGGTTGAAGGATGTGATGAGACGTGGTTTTGTCTTGGAGAGTATGCCTAGCTCGGAGCTGAATGTATCTGCTGCTACTGCTGCGTAATTAGCGATTATGCCGACTACTAGAAGATCTCCGGGCCACGAGTAGCAGTCTTCCATGCCGAGGATTCCTTGCTGTCGTTGTCGAAGCTGGTACGCGTGGAGGAGGGAGAGGATCGAGGCGACTGCGGAGTTTGCAAAGACTAGAACTGTCAGTAAGTTCAAAACTTGGATGGATGATAGCTAGCCTTGGATATGCGTTCGTGCTCCTTCACCGCCAGCGTTACCGGATGCTTGCATGGTAAGTTGCGCCTTCACATCGTGCTTCACCTACAGACCATCAGAATCTGGCAGAGAAAGGCGAGCTCATAGCTTCTCATACCTTCGTCACTTGTGTGCCAGCGAGAAAGAAGAGAATCAAGAGCGCAAATGGCAGATTCCACGGATGCACGGCGTGGGCAACTGCTGTGAGGACGGCTGCGACAATGCCGGCTGGCGTTAGGGATTTATGCGACCATGATCGATAGACCATAGCCAGGGTGACTGGCACGGAGATTATTGCTTTCATGGTGGCGTTGGCACTGAGAGAGGTTGTGGTGGTAAGCACAAAAGTCTAAACATCGTCACTTGGCATAATTAACTTAAGACCAGATTTTGCTGACAAAGCATAGGAAGGCCGAAGTTGCCCCGTTGCCTCCTCTCTCCTAAGTATCTCTTCACTGTCATCTCAATATCTTCTCAATATCTTCCCAATATCTCTTCACTGTCATCTCGAATTCAATTTCCTCGCTAGGAACGCTCCTATCGCGTATATGAATGTATATTGTAATAAGATCCTGCCATAGCCGAAGCCTACGCATCACCTATTATCGCCCTGCATCCTCAGCAAATCTCATTGCTCCAATCCGCTCTTGAAGAAGACATGGGCGCTGGTCGAGCTGGTTTGTTACATCCAGTATGCAGGTCCGGGGACAAGGTTTACGGACTTGACGTATTGAGGTAAGATGGGGGTTCTTGATAAGTAGCATTATCTACTTAATCATCCCGTCTCCTTTGCGTTGTTTTGCATTTGTCTGTCTTTTGAGGCCGTTCCCCATGTTTGGACCGCGTTCTTTTGCTGCTTGCATTTTGGCTTGCGCCTCGGCGGGACTTGTGCATGGGGAGAAGAAAGTCAATGCCTCGCAGATAGTTGAGAGCCAGACTTTGGATTCCCCTTATCCGTACGAGTTTCCAGCTCTTCAGAATGGTTCGAGTGCAAGTAGAGGACAATTTCCTATGCCCTTGTGCTACGGCTTCACGTTGGAGGAGGCGACCATTGATCAGCTTCAAGCTGCAATGTCCAATGGCACTTTGACGTCCGTCAAGATTGCTCTCTGTTATGTTCAGAGAATTCTGCAGACAGATGAGTACATAACGTACGCTTGACCGACTTCCCTGTTGCTCGATCTTGCTCATTTTCTCATAGCGCGATAATGGAAATGAACCCAGACTTCTTGGAAATAGCGAGTGCGTTGGACCTTGAACGAGCACAAGGTCGTGATAGGGGGCCGTTACACGGTATACCATTCATCGTAAAAGACAACATTGCTACCAAGGACAAGATGGAAACCACAGCGGGCGCCTATATGCTTTTAGGCGCGGTTGTTCCAAGAGATGCGCATGTGGTAGCTCGCCTAAGGGGATCAGGGGCGTTGTTGATGGGACATTCGACCTTGAGCGAATGGGCAGATATGAGATCCAACTCGTACTCCGAAGGATATTCTCCTCGTGGAGGCCAAGCTCGATCCCCGTACAATTTGACCACCAACCCTGGAGGAAGCAGTTCTGGGAGCGCGGGAGCTGTTGCTGCGAATCTAATGACTTTCTCGTTAGGCACGGAAACAGATGGTAGTGTTATCAACCCCGCAGAACGAAACTCTCTGGTTGGAATTAAGCCTACTGTTGGCTTGACATCACGGGATGGCGTTATTCCCGAATCTCACAATCAAGATTCCGTAGGATGCTTAACCAGAACTGTTCGAGACGGTGCTTATTGCCTCGATGGAATCTATGGAAAGGACCCTCGCGACAACTACACTCTTATCCAAGAAGCTCCAGCGGGTGGCTACGCACAATTCTTAACCGACAAGTCAGCACTCAAAGACGCCGTCTTCGGTCTCCCTTGGCTAAGCTTCTGGCAATACGCTTCCTCGGACATGCAAGAGCAACTCCTCTCAGTGGTCGGCCTAATCGCAGAAGCTGGCGCCACAGTTCTCAACGACACCGAGCTTCCCAGCTGGCAACAAGTCATCAGTCCCGATGGTTGGGATTGGGACTATGGCACCACTCGCGGGTACCCCAATGAATCCGAGTACACGGTAGTCAAGGCAGATTTCTACAATGATATCACTGCTTATCTTGCCAATCTCAACAACACAGGTATACGCTCACTTGAGGATATCATGCAATACAACGTCGACAACGTAGGATCAGAAGGTGGAATCCCTGGCGTCCACCCAGCTTTCAAATCCGGCCAAGACGGCTTCCATGCGTCTCTCCAAACAAAGGGCATCATGAACGAAACATACTGGCAAGCTCTCAACTTCATCCATCGCACAACCCGCGAGGATGGCATCGACGGAGCACTATACAACAATGGAACACAACTCACAGCTCTTCTCGTCCCCTCAGATGTTGGGCAGTCCTACCAGATCGCAGCTCAAGCGGGATATCCAATGATCACTCTCCCGGCTGGCATTACTCCTGAAACTGGAATGCCATTCGGTTTGGGGTTGATGGGGACCGCTTGGAGTGAGGGCACGCTCGTCAAATACGCGAGTGCGATTGAGGATTTGCAGTTGACGAGTGGTACGAAGTATAAGAGGACATTGCCGTTGTGGTTGGATTATAGGAGTAAGATTGTGCCGATTAATAATGTGTAAATTCTTGTAACGTGGTTTATTAGTGAGTCGCGTATATTAGTGAGTCGCGCACTTTTCCTTGGCACGGAACTTTAAAGATAAACAATAACCTTAATAAAAATACTTTAATTTTTACAAATTGAATTCTGAGGAGCTAGAAATATCTTCTTCTATTTTACAAGTTCATACGTTATAGCTAGCTTCTCCGTAAGTGTCACATCGCCGTCTAGACGGTTGTCCTTTAACCCGATTACCCCTCTTTATATGTAAGTCGTGTCGAACCTACTTATCTACCTCCTACTAAGATAAAATATCTTTAGTATTATCTACTATAAGTGTACCTTCTTTCTAGATATAGTTCTTTTTAGTTCTACGACACTTACTAAGTATCTTATTTACTACTTAAAGTATATAGATCTCTTATATTAAAAGAGTATTCTAATAAGCTAATCGCTTTATACTCTTTACTAACGTAGTAACTATCTTAAAAAGAGAAGTTAGTAAGCTTTCTTAATAATATATAATTCGACTTTATATAAGAGTTAATTATAAAAGAGCTTCTTTTAGGTTAGAAGAGGTCTAAGACTTCTAAGAAAGAGAGATAGTAGGTAAGAGTTAAGAAGAAGTTAGAGTCTATAATCTTATATTAAGCTTTAAAATTATAGCTTATAGGTTAAAAGATACTAGGCTAGTACTATAAAATCTAGCTTAAGTGTTTTAAACTATTATTAACTTAATAAATACTACTTTAAAGATAAGAAAGAACTTAATCTTTATAATAAAATTAATATAAGTCTTAATAAAGGTCTTAATTTATTAACTATATATCTACTTTAAGATACTAAAATATTTAAATATTAAGTAGTTATATAATATAAGATAAATAAGAAGATAAATAAAGAGTAATAATATTATATACTTTATAATACTCTTAAAACTTAATTAATTTATAACTCTTATATCTATCTAATATAAGTATTTAATATAAACTCTTTATATAAGCTATAGTATATTTATTAAAGTATTTAATCTATTATAGATCTATCTTATTATTTATTTATTTATTACTTATTAGCTTAATAATCTAGTTATTTAGAAGGTTACTCTTAGTATACTAATTTATAAGATAGTTCTTCTCTTAAACTACTAAAAATAAAGATAATATTTAACTCTTACTACTTATATAAATAATTATTATAATCTATTTCTAACTCTCTAACTAAACTATCTTTTCTTTATTATATTAATTAGTATATATAATAACTTTAAAAGAGTAAATAATATTAATTATAAATCTTATTTTATTAAAGTTATAAAAATTATAGTTTAGAATATTATATTTCTCTCTTATATTCTTAATAAGTTAAAACTATATACTAATATACTTAGAATTCTTATATAAGACTCTTTAAAAGTTATAAATATAATTAAAATATATCTTTAACTCTAGTTATTATTTTATAAATTACTATATTTAAAGCTTTCTAATATAATATCTCTCTTAAGATTCTAGTATAAAATTAGTTTTATTTTTTATACTAACTAGTTAGAACGTAAATTCTCTTATATTTATATTAAGTATATACTAAAGAATTATATTCTCTTTTAATTTAGTTAATTTATAAGTTACTAATTAATCTTTAAGATAAGAGGTTTAACTAGTTATTCTATTATAAAGTATTAATTTAAGTACTTTATAAATTTTTATAGTAGACTAGTAGTTAATTTCTCTAGATAATTAATTAGCTTCTATAGCTAGAATAATTCTTACTTCTTAGATTTAAACTTTTATATTTAGTTATAAAGAAAATATATATTAAAGATTATAGACTAAATACTAAGAGAAAGTATATAACTTACTAATATATATAACTTACTATTAAACTATATTAAAGCTATTTATATTTTAAATTTAATTATATATCTTTAAAAATTATTAGAAGCTAACTATTTAGTAAGAGTATTAGCTAGCTAGTTTTTATTTATAATTCTAACTTCTTATAGTCTATTTTATAGCTCTATTTTATTTCTAATAATATAGTTTATTAGAATCTAGTATAAGAGAATAGATCTTAAATAACTTAAAAGAAATAGTTTCTAAAATTTAATTAAGAAGTATATAAAGAGCTTAATATAATTTTTTAGTACGTTAAATATATTAGTATATTAGATACTTTTACTAAATTTCTTACTCTCTTACTTTCTAATAAATTTTTTATACCTTCTATTATATTAGTAATTATATAAATTATTTTAGTTATTAAGACTATTTAAATATCTAAAAAGCTAAGTTATTAGAAGATAGCTAAGCTCTACTAAGTATCTTATTCTATACTTTATAATAGAATAAATAACTAAACTACTCTTTATAAATACTAACCTATAATAATAAAATTAACTATATTAGAGAAGAAAGTAATTATTTAAAATATACTTAACTTAGATTCTAGAGGGTTTATACCCTAGCTAGCTAGTATAAAAGATATAGTAAATTATATTCTTAAATTATAAGAGAGAAAATATATTAGTAAGCTCTAGGCGTATTAATTTATATAATAATAACTAGTTCTTAAGATATATTTTAATCGCGTTTATACTTTCTAAAGAGTCTTATATAAAGATTCTAAGCTAATTAGCTTATAGTTCTAACTAGTTAAAAATATAAGAGTAAAATATAGGGTTTTAGACTACGATTTCTATAACTTTAATAAAACTAGTCTTATAATAGATATAATTTACTCTATAATAGTTATTATCTATATAGATTAATATTATAGAGATAAAGTAGTTTAGTTAGATAATTAGAAATAGACTATAGTAATTACTTATATTAATAGTAAAGACTAGAGTATACCTCTATTTCTAGTAGTTTAGAGTAAGAACTATCTCTTAAATTAGTATATAGACGGCGGCCTTCTATCTAACTAGGTTATTAAACTAATAAGTAATAGATAAATAAATAATAAGATAAGTCTAGAATAGCTAAAATACTTTAATAAATATACTACTACTTATATAAAGAGTTTATATTAAATACTAGTATTAGATAGATATAAGAGATATAAATTAACTAAGTTCTAAGAGTACTATAAGATATATAATATTATTACTCTTAGACTATCTTCTTATTTATTCTATCTTATCTAGCTACTTAATATTAGATGTTTTAGTATATTAAAGTAGGTGTATAATTAGTAAATTAAGACGTTTATTAAGACTTATATTAACTATATTATAAAGGTTAAGTTCTTTCTAGTCTTTATAATAGTATATAAGAAATTAATAATAGTCTAGAATACTTAGACTAGGTTCTATAGAGCTAGCTTAGTATCTTTTAATCTAAAAGCTATACTTTTAAAGCTTAATATAAAGTTATAGACTCTAACTCCCTCTAGACCCTCTACTACTAATATCTACTCTTAGGTCTTCTAGATCTCTTCTAACTCTACTAAAGCTCTTTATAAATAACTCTTATTTAAAATTAGATTATCTATTATTAAGAAAGCTTACTAACTTTACTTTTCGAGATAGTTACTACGTTAGTAAAGAGTATAAAACGAATAGTCTATAAGATAACTCTTTTATTTACTAAGGTACGTACTCTTTAAGTAGCTAATAAAGCTCTAAGTAAACGCTATAGAACTAAAAAGACTCGTATTTATTAAGAGAGTATACTTACTATAAAGAATATATAAGATATTATTATATAGAAGAATATAAATAAGTAGATATAATATAACGTATATATAATAGAAGATAGTTAAGAGAAGAGATAACTATCTAGGTAGTACTATAGAATCTACGAAAAAGCTAGTTATAATATATAAACTTATTAAGAAGATATAAATATATCTAATTTATTAGATTCTACTTAGTTTTAGTTAATTTAATACGTTATAGTTAATTTATTAATATTCGAAGTTTAATACTAAGAAAAAGTATTTAAGATACTAATATATTTAACGTACTAATAAACTATATTAATCTATTTCTAATTCTCTAGTTAAACTATCTTTTCTTTATTATATTAATTAGTATATATAATAACTATAGAAGAGTAAATAATATCTATTATAAATCTAGTTTTATTAAAGTTATAAAAATTATAGTTTAGAATATAATATTTCTCTCTTATATTCTTAATAAGTTAGAACTATATACTAATAAGCTTAGAATTCTTATATAAGACTCTTTAGAAGTTATAAATATAATTAAAATATATCTTTAACTCTAGTTATTATTTTATAAATTAATATACCTAGAGCTTTCTAATATAGTATCTCTCTTAAGATTCTAGTATAAAATTAGTTATATCTTTTATACTAGCTAGCTAGAATATAAATTCTCTTATATTTATATTAAGTATATACTAAAGAATTACTTTCTCTTCTAATTTAGTTAATTTATAACTTACTAATTAAGCTTTAAGATAAGAGACTTAGTTAATTATTCTATTATAAAGTATTAATTTAGGTACTTTATAAATCTTTATAGTAGACTAGTAGCTTATTTTTCTAGATAATTAAATAGCTTCTATAACTAGAATAATTCTTACTTCTTAGGTTTAAACTTTTATATTTAGTTATAAAGAAAACATATATTAAAGTTTATAGGTTAGATACTAAGAAAAAGTATATAACTTACTAATATATATAACTTACTAATAAATTATATTATTAAAACTATATAAAGACCTTCTAAATTAACTTTTTTATAGATTTTAGTATAAAGAAACTCTCTAAGGTACTTAACGTTATCTAGTATCTCTTATATAACTTATTTACTTAATTAGTTATATTAAGTTTAAGTAGGTAGTATACTTAACTTAGAGTAGCCGTAAGTAGTTATCACATAACTATTCTAAGGTTACCCTATATAGAGTGTAACCCTCAACTCTAAACCGCGATAGATCAAATTCTTATTATACTTCTTAGAACTTTACACTAGAAAACCACGCCGAAAGTAATAACACCTAGCAAGCCTCGGTAAGGAGGCAAAACTATAATATTGAGACTGTCATGGCCGTGACAAATTTTAGACACCTAACGTAGATGGCACTATCCTAATCCTACAATGCGTGTAGGAAATATCGAGGAGCACTTCATAGCACAGGAATGGTATGTATGGCATGAAGATTGGTTGTCTGGTCGCTGAGCTGGAGTAATTTGCTCATCCCGCTTGCCGTAATCGACGAGTTCGATTAGGGAACAAGCAAGCAAGGCGGTGAGAAAAGGGGTAAGGCTGATATGATGTTGCATCTCTATATCTCTATATCTCCGTTAAAAGGTCGTATGATTTGAGGATCCGCTAATAGACAAAGGCTATCTCAGACTCCCGTACGCCCTCCAAATCCTCCCCTCAATGATTCCCACCCAATTCTCCGCATTTCCATAATCTCTGGCATCAATGGCCTCGACCAATCCGGGGAACACTGCACCGGCATATCCAGTCCACAATCCCGGCGCAAAGATGACATGCTTAAACCACGATCGGCTGTCAAGTCCTTTGTTGTATAAGAACTTTCTCTCAAGGAACTTGTATTTCTCGTTCACACGACGAATGCGAAAGATCAACTTGATCTTCGAGAACCACTTCCACCAGGGCAAATTTTCGCCTGCCTCTTTAGTGAGTTTCGCTGCCCACGCATCATGGTGTTCAGCTGCGTTCTTGAGATGTTGTGCGGCTTTGTGGAGTTTGTTCAAGGATAGTTTTAGTTTCTCAATATCCCCCTTAGGCTCGGCGGGAGTGGGACGAGCGCGTGCTTCCAGGTCTTCTTCCTCAGATGAGGTCCCCATAATCACTGCATTGAGCTTAGTTTCGACCTGAGAGATGTATCCATTGATAGCGATAGCATAATCTGTAGCATTGAGAGGAATGACTGGTGCTTCCGCAAGCTTTGCTGTGAGCAATGCCCATATTCTGGCGGCTGTGGCATGGTAGTGAAAACCTGGGTCACCAAAGGTATTCATCCAATGATAGGAATCATAGTTGGAATGATAATGGTAGACGGCACCACCAGTATCGCCCGGAGCTTCGGGGTCAGGGCCGAATCCCATGTCAATAGATGGAATTCCAGCGAAGTCTTGGAAGGCAGTAAAGTCACTTCCACTACCCATGGTAGCAATCTTGCCATCCCACAGATCGCCCACGGTCTGTCCAGAGATAGTCTGGTTCGGAGACTGAACTAGATTTGCAACCTCATACATAACCTTGTTCAAGAGCGGGCTGGCAGCGGCCTGGAAGATTGGGCCAACTGTGGCAATATCGACGTTGAGATACGCCACGTTGGTGGCGGATAACCAAGGCAGGTACTCTTCGACCCATTCAGTCGATCCGATGAGTCCATACTCCTCGCCGTCCCAGCTCGCAAAGACGATAGTTCGAAGTGGTTTCCACCCCTTCGAGATTGCGACACCGAAAGAACGGATGACCTCATTAAGAGCGGCAGATCCGCTGTTCGGATCACCAGCGCCGCCTGCAATCCATGCATCACGGTGATTTCCAATCACAATCACCTCGTCAGAAAGAGTGCCATTGATAACTCCGATGACATTCCAAAGAGGCGTGGTCGCGTACTCCTGCTCGTTGACGAGATTGAGGACTAGGTTGTCGGGTGAAGGACCAATATTGTATTTCACTCCCTTGTACTTGAGACCCAAGTTCTTCTGCCAGTACGAATTGAAGTCCTCTGGTGAAGGACCGTGGCCGTTCAAGGCAGTAAGAATGGGAATAGCGTCAACATACGAGATAGGAATAGAGGGGATTGACGGTATCTTCCCCTCGACGGGTTCACGGGGTACGCCGGGTTTCGAAGGATAGCCGGGGGTCGTTCTGCGAAGTCAGTACGTATAGAAATTAAGATTAGATCCAACTTACGGATCGCCTGGGGCAATGCTCAAGAATTGGGCACTTCCACGTTGAACACTACTAGGGTTCCTGCCAGGCCCGTCAGGGTACAACTTCACACCATTCTCATCCGTCTCTGCCCCATCATCACCAGGGTCGGTAAATAGAACAGCGCCAACCATTCCAAGCTCTTCTGCACGCTTGATCTTCAAGCCTCTGAATATGCCTCCGTATTTTGCCACTGCGATCTTGCCTTCCAAGCTGATGTTGGCCTGGATCAATTCCTCGAAATCTTGATATGTGCCATAATTTACGTAAACGTATGGTGCAGTAATATTTCCAGAAGCTGAATATCCGTGGAACGTTGGGATTCTGTTCTCGAGTCCTGTTGTTTCATCCTCCTCCAACACATCCTCCTCCAAGCTAGCTTCAAACTTCACTTTCCATGATTCGACTTCACCAGTGTCTAGGCTCTTATTCTTCTCGTATAGTGCCAATCGATGACCGACGGGGTAATTAATGTAGATATCATATGCCACAATGTCTGCTTGTATGCCGAACTCCTGCCATCGCTCTTGTGTCCAAAGCGCTTGGCTGTAGTTCTTCCCGGCTAAATGCGGACCCGAGGTGTAGTATTTGCTCCAATCTTGTGCCCTCTCCTCCTTGGGAGTTGCAATCAAGATGTCTTGTAGTTCCTTAAAAGTAAGTGGGTTCGCGGAATGGTCGGGTGGAGTGGGGAAGTGAGGTCGATGACCATGCCTAGGTAGCAGGCTGACAGGTAGTAGGAAGAGGACGACGAGGGCAATTAGAGACGAGCATAGCGCGATCGTGCAGAATCGACGTATGGTGGAATGTGAGTAGCGCTGTCGTGGTGGGCCAACTCGAATGGTGGTGATCAAGGGCGTTCGCTCATTGCCCTCCATCTTGTCCTGGAGTTCTCTAGTCATGATTGCGTTAGCAGTCGTTGTATTGTTGAAGTTATTCCGACGAATTGCAATGAGGCGTCAACCTGCAACCACCGAGGCGTAGCGAGGTCAAAAGCAATTGCAGGATAGAAGCAGACGCAAGTGCGAGATAATTGAGATGAAGGTACGGTGAAGCGATGTACCTGGCGCTAGCAAATTATACTATACTGCCACCTACCTATCGCGGTCGAGCCACAACACGTGGAGCACCAGCGAGGAAGCGGCACCATATAGATACGAAGGTATCTATCAGATGATTTGGCGTAACAAAACAGGGAGAGGGAAAGGACAGGAGTGTGATACCTTAACCTTGTATCCTGAGGCACGCACATGTATTACCGCTGTATTACCGTCGTATTACCGTATAAGTCTCTGGCTCCCGTATAACCTTCCGCGGCTTAACCTCAACTTACTTAGTCATCAACAACTCGCCTCGCGTAGCAGAACCACCAAATCTTCAAAACGGCGAAGAACGACTATATTATCAAGGAAGTATCAGCCACCTCGCACGCGACTGCGTGTGCATGTGTATCATTATGTACTAGAGAAGCTTAAACCCTGAACAGCGAAGTTCGAAATCTACAAGGACTGGTCATTGTCATCTTGCTCTTCTCGCTTCGGCCAACCGAGGCCCAGTTCGGGTTAGCACATTACAACTCTGCACCGCGGCCAACAATTATTTCCTGAGTCATCTTCGTGTTGTGCTGTTTCTCCTTTTCGTACATCTTTTGTCAAATACCTAAGAATGCACCCGTCTTAGGAAAAGTCTCGATTCGTCACATCCCTTTCTCTCTCTTGGCTCCCAGGTTGACGGTTGTCTGTCTATGAGCCTGTACCTTGCCTGGGCCTAAACGAAGACTATACTACCATCTAACACTATTCAAGGTCAACGAACCTTCGCTGTTTTGACTATCACCATTATCGTCATGGCGAAAAAGGCCCCCCCAAAGCTCCCTGCAAAGCAGCTAGCGATGCTTGGTACGTTCAGCTCGTGTTTATATTACATCAACTCTCGCCCGGGAGAATCTTACGAACTACACAGACACAGACATTCCTTCTTCTAGTCACAAATGCCTGTAGATATCTTATAACTCCAATTTCTTGCTGTCATCCTCTGTATTCTAGATCTGATTCTCGTCTTTCTCGCTGTCCCTATATGGCTGGGGGGATTTAGCTAACGTTTTGTGTTAACAGCGCTCTGCAGGTTTGCTGAACCAGTGGCCTTCACCTCAGTCTTCCCCTACCTAGTAAGTGTCCATCATACTTTCTGTCACAGGCAAGGAACCTCAGCATGCTGACATCACATGATAGCCTGAAATGATCGAGAGTTTTGGAATAGAGAAAAAAAATGTCGCGTATTGGGCTGGCATGACATCAGCTGTGTTCTCACTTGCACAATGTCTAACGGCCATTATGTGGGGAAGAGCTTCTGATGCTTTCGGTCGAAAGCCAACCATATTACTAGGTACTTCGACTACAATGTGTCTAATGATTCTCTGGGGATTATCAACGAGTCTACCAATGGCGATTGCTGTGAGAGCACTTACTGGTGCAATGAATGGAAACGGTACGTCGAACATCCTTACATTTGATATCACCTTAGAGTCTTGCATATCAGCTGATCATTCAGTCGGTATCATTCGAACCATGGTAGCAGAAATGGTCCCTGAAAAGGAGTTGCAGCCAAGAGCCTTCTCGATCATGCCTCTTGTATGGAGTCTGGGATCAATTTTTGGTCCATCTTTTGGAGGGTTTCTTGCCAATCCTGCACGAACTATGCCAAATTTGTTTGAAAACAATAAGTTTCTCATCAAGTTCCCATTCGTTCTTCCTAACCTTGTTACCGGGGCTGTCTTTTTTATGGGTATCATCACTGGCTTCTTGTTCCTAAAGGTGTGATGCTCTAATCAGCTATGCAGGGCGCGGCTACTAAACATTTTTCAGGAAACCCTTAAATCCAGGAAACACAAAAAGGATTACGGCCTTCGACTCGGCCAGAAAATCATCGCGTTTTTTAAGGCACTCTTTGGGCTTCGTCAGCGAAAAAGGAAACATCTTTACGAAGGGTCATCAACCGTCGATGAAACTAGCACTCTCTTAAGTCCAACCTCCTCAGCTGGTTCAGAGTCTTCTCAACCCATCAACTTTGCCACCAAAAGGGCAAAAAATATACTTCCTCGTCCATCACTTTCAGAAGTGTTCACCCGCCAAAGTGTTATCAATCTTATTGTCTACACCTTCCTCGCACTACATTCCGTCGCCTATGACCAACTCCTCCCAGTCTTTATGCACCATACTAAACAGCTCCCCGACTCCACGAACACACAGCTACCATTCAAATTCGCCGGTGGGTTTGGCCTTGGCTCAGGACAGATAGGTACACTATTCACAGTCTACGGCATTGTTGGCGGCTTCGTGCAATTTCTCATTTTCCCACCCACAGCGCGAAGATTCGGAGTGTTGAATTGCTTCAAAGGCTGTGCTTGCGTGTTTCCGGTTGTTTACTTCTTCACTCCTTATACGGCGCTCATTCAATCACATGGACTACAACAAGTAGCCATGTTTGGGATCATGGTGGTCAAATGCTGTGCCTCGATCTTTGGCTTTCCTTGCGGTATCATATTACTCACAAACAGTGCCTCCAGCTTACGCATTCTCGGCACGTTGAACGGAGTAGCCGTCAGTGTTAGTGCTGTAGGTAGAGCATTTGGTCCAGCGATGGCGGGTGCTGCTTTCACATGGGGATTGAAAGTTGGATACGTGATTACTCCTTGGTGGCTACTAGGTGTCATTGCTGTCATAGGTGCAATCCCAATCTGGTACCTCGAAGAAATGGAAGGGTTCCACGAAGCGGACACAGGCTCGGACACTGAGGAGGAATACCCCGACGTAAACGAGGGCGACGTCAGCCGCGAGATTTTAGCTGGTGATGAGCCTGTCGCGTTCGATGAAGTTGAGGAGGCGTTGGACATCATGGATGGACCTTCTCTGTCGAGAATCCAAAGTAGGAAGTCCAACGAAGGAAGTGAAACCGGAAGTGTGACGTTTGGGGGTATCTTGAAGAGGAAATTGAGTAGTACTATTGTGTTGAGAGAACCGCTTGGGCTAGGGGGTGGGAGACGGTTGAGTAATGGGTTGGCGGCGGGTAATACCAGTCAGGGTACAGGTGCGACGAGTTTTAAGTGATGCCGCAGTCGATGTTTAAAATGGTGATGGATATGTAGTGAAATACTGTTTTCATACAGATGCACGCAATCTACAGATTCTACACGAGGCGCTTTCAGACAGGCTCCTTAGTAATATAAGGATACAGACATTGGCTGTGCTTAGACCTATGCTCAAGGAAAGACTCTGGAAGAGCTAACTGAGGAACAAGTTATGTGAATGGTTGTGTGTTTAGGTCTAGGCCAAGGCTTTTAATTTATGAAGCCGATAGAACCTAGACACGGTATCCTTCCTCTACGAGCAAAATTTCGTCCACTAACTGGAATATATGGACTCTTGAAGCGCCCCGCGAGGCTTGCCATTCTCAAGGGCTAATGCCACCCACATCCAACAAGAAAGTTTGGACAATCGAGCAACTGATCCACGAGTCTACATTTCGAACCACACAGCCGAAACTCTTGCTAGATCAAACCAACGATCCACGCGCCCAGCTTCAGGGAACACTGTTTATGAGTTACTGGCGACTGAGAATGAGAATGCTGTTCGAGCTTAAGCGTGTAACGAGGTTGACCCCGAGGGTGCACACTAGGGTTGTTACGAAGCTAGGTGAGAGCGGATTTCCAAGGTGAATTATATTACATACGATACCCACAAGAACCAGCTATACAAGTACCAGCACGGCCTATCGATGGGAGATATTAACGCAGCTTCACCAGTTGAGCTGATTTTCCGAACAGACCGATACGATGACCTCATTCCAAGCCGGTTGTCTGTTCCCTCTACAAGTAACCAATCTCGTCAAATGACTCAAGGTTCTGGCTTTACGAACAGAGAGCTACAGAATTCTCCTACCGGATATATGATGTGTCTTTTGCTAACGTGCTCTTCAGTCCGCTCCATCGCACTTGTAAGCAGTAAGAAGTGGTGCAGCCATTCCAAGCTCTAGCTTAAAAGAACCCAAATACACTCCCTTCACTTCGCGAGAATTTGAAAAATGTCCGGAAGCTCCTGCGAGTAAGGCTATGGTAGCCAGTGCCACCGACAATAAGGTAACTTTACATTTTGCCAAGAACTAAGGATGCGAAGGAGAACATGTATAGAATTGTCGCGTAGTAAATAGGAGGTGAAGAACGCTCTGCCGAACTCAATCCAGGGGGTCAGGCCAGCTATACTTCGTAAATAAACTGATGTAGGTGCCTCTGGCACCGATTTGGCTTTATTTACTAAGTAATATCTAGGTGGGTGCCCCTTATCCCATGACATTCTTTTCACTTTTACATTTCATACAGCATAACGACCGATAATCTTTTCATACTGTCCTGAGGTATAATACTTCTTATCCCGCACTTTGCATTAGCATTCATCTGCTTAAACGATCAAAATGTCCACATTTCTCCTCAAACTTATGCCGCACTCGACCTTCATCAAGGACCGGCCGGTCTCCCGAATTCATCTTTTCCATCACAGCTTAAAATCTTTCCTTCATGAAATTTCATGCAAACAGTCTAGTATATCCTGAGGACAAACATAACAACAGAGCTTGCCCAAGAGGATTCAAGACCAAATTCTACCACATTATCCGAATGTCCTAAGGACTTAGAAAATTTCTACTAGTCATCATACCTGAATTTCTCCCCACGACCCTCACACATACAAACACTATGAAATAGTAGGAACACAACATTTTCCTGCGATAACGACAGACGTTACACGATAGGCCACGCTGCAACCTTGGAGAAGACCGCAATAGCCACATTATTGTATCCCCACGAGTAGACGACAGAGTCTCTGTCTCCCAATGATAGCAATCATCTCGCCTCATCTGCAGCTATCGTCATGATCAAGCCATCATTTTCATGCACCACCAGCATCGTCCTGACTAAATATGCTCACATACAGGCTTTCGGCGAGCGTAGCCGGCTGCACATATTTACACCGCAGACAAATCTTCCAACGGGAGTCTGACCCGGACAGGGCATTGTATCTTCTACCATGAAAGCGCCTAATATTGTACTTCCAGGGAACTTCGGGGAAGGCTTGAGTTGCATAATGTGCTCTTTAGACCATGGGAGGCTGCAGGTGGATGTAACTTCCGAGCCGGAACAATATCCGTGAGTGTAACAAACTGGTCTTGTGCCATAAGGCGCAGAGGAGCCTCAAAAATAGGTTTCGATTGTGTCATATCTTTCTGCTGGACGTTTTGTTGCTATAAGAACATGGCTAGTCAGGAAAGCAAGAAAACCCCCCACACCACTAACAGTGGCAAGGGTTAGAGCTCAAAATACACATTTCAACAACAGAAAATTGGAACTCGACATCACCCACTATATTATGTCATTCTAAATACTCCGGCTTCGATCACCCTGTAATAATTCAACAGCCATCTCACACAGAAACTAGCACCCTGCCCCCGCATATTAAACACAACACCCTTCATGAGCCCCCCAGCAATACCTCATACCCTCCTCTCAATCGACGCAAAGATTAATCTTATTATCGGTACTCTGACCATGATACTCAGCGTTATCAGCACCCTCATTTCATGGGCTTCTCTCAGGTAGATCAAGTATACTATCGAGCATACACACGGATCCACAGGTTTACATGCAAGGAGATGCAGGGATAGAGAAGGAATTATACGCAGTACTGGGGAGGAAGATGGGGGAGGGAGTAAAGAGGTTTTGGTTGTGGTCAGTAAGGCTACGATGAGATTTGGGAGTTTGTTTAAGGGTTAATGGGCATTGATATCATGGATGTTAAATACACAAGAACGCGATGTTGTATTGCGGGAGTACTGGTCTGATGTTAAGCGACTGTGGGATTTCCTGTCGGGACTATGATGGCCAATTGTATCGCTAGTAGGGGAGTGTTTCATTTCAGATGGACACGTGGTACACTCTCTGGGTGGAAGGAATGAGCGATGCTATGGTAGGGTGGGGTTGGAAAGATTAAGATTGATGAAGGGTTTATGACTTTATGTCGGAGTGAGGAGGTGGTGGTTTCCTATATGTGAGTTCATAAAGACGTACCCACTTGACAAACGACGACTAATGGGGTTTTTTAGGCAGACCTCCTTGGATAGATGACATCAATATCTTGTAACTGGCAACAATGCAAGAAATTTCTGCGGTCAACACAGATAATGCTACTCGCTGGCTTCTGACACATCGCCCGAGGACTTCTCGATTCCGAATTCACAATACTTCAAATAAGAGTTTTAGCGGTGGGACATGCATTTCTATTTCCCAGGAAAGCAATTTCTGTTAGCTAAAGTAGTCTTCTTACGCATAAGGGTAGTATAATATTTGGACTCCTCTAAACACATTCGTCTCCAAGCAGCACATTACTTCGTTACAAAACAAGGGCAGGTCCATCTGCACAAACAGATCTCAAAACCAGCTAGCGCGGATACACAACAAAGCAGACCGAATATTTAAACGCAATCAGCAGCGTCAGTCTGCAATTATAGCGGCTCGGCACCAAAGGGATGACTTTGGATCTAGATCACAACACACAATTGCCACACAAAATTGAAGCAGGATCTCGATAGTCAACAAGCTATGCGATAGAGGAAGAAACAGACGCATATGATTAAAGCACGGTGGCTTTCCCTCAATCGGATGTTCCCATCGACCTCACCCACCCGGCATCGTCGGACAACTAATCTACACGCCAACCGGCTTGGGAGCCTAGGTCTCGTCCAGCAACTTCATAGAGTTTTCCTCCACGAGGTTTTTCTCTACTGAGCGACGTACAATATCACAGTACAGAACGATGAATCGGCTGGAGGCGCTACGTTCTTTCTATTGCTACCACTACTACATACACCTAGAGCCGTCATACACAGTACCAATTCGCAGTCCAGATAAACTCCCTGATCTCTAGGTCATGGAACAGGAGACAGGGAGGCAAAGATCACACAGCACCGCACTGATGTCAAGATATTATAGTACACGGATGCAGCCACATGGGGGAGGTCTACGGTGTTTTCTCTGGGATGAAAGTGGAGACTGAATCCCTGGGTATGAAGTACTGAATAGGAGGGCGGGAAATCTTGGGGTGAGAAGGGGAATCTTGGAACATGCTGCTACAGTAGAGCTGCTTTTCTGGGCAAGTCAATGCAACAGAATGCACATAGTATAGATACAGGGTCATTTTAGCCAACCGTCTGCATAGCCGCTCTAAGCGGCCGAGTCAGACGTTAAATTGAAAAAGCAAAACAAAGCATGAGGAACACTGGCGTTGGGAATGGAGCAAAATTGGGCCCCCGGCACTAGCGCATCCGTTGCGATGGCGCCGCCATCTATGGCAGAAATAGTAAAGCGACTGCTGGCTTGAAGCACACGTACTTTCTATAAGCCAATAGCGCGTATAATAGCACCGTTGAATATCGAGAATTGCTAGTGCTAAATTTGACACCCAGATCTACACAGGCTTTCGCAACCCTTTTCATATCCTCGCCTCAGAGCCTACATCATCCAACCCAAAGGCAAGACCGCTCCACGATCCAACAGCGAGCTTACTAAAGAGGCTATATCTATAAATGATATCTTCCTAGATAAACTTTACTACTAACTTAGAGTTTATATTCGCTAGGGCCCTAGTATTAGCCTATCCAGATAGGTTATCTCTCGTAATAACTAGTGTGGATTTCCTATTAGCTTTAGGAAGATATACTATATTAATAGCTTATTGTAGGGAGATAAAGAATCGACGGGCTTGAAGTGAGCAACTCGAGAGAATAAGGTGCTGCCATGTTTTGTTAACTCCTTTAGAAACGACGAGAGTTCGATGGGAAAGGCACGAGACGGTGCAGAGCAACAGATTTGGCGATACAGGAACTTCCGCTACAGCATATGCTGCTCTCTGGGTTTGTGCTTTTGAGGAATTTGAAGTGTTCGAATCCTTAAGGATGCTGTGTATTGAATCTGATCTGAAATTTTTGTAAGATCGAGTTGGCGTTGTCTGATTCTCAAATGTTTCTGGATCGACATTTGCTGCTGATTGGGCGTGCATTTTGGATCCACTTCGAAGTATCCTCTTGCTTGGAGAGTTAGTGTTCCCCATCTGAACTGAACTCTTGGGGAGGGGGGGGCGTTTGACCACCAAAAGCCTCCTCGGTTATTGACTTATGATCTTGCGGAATTGAGTCCTGACGTTCCTGATCGATTTAGAGGTACCGATCGGTCGGAATTTTCTTGTTCAGGATTGTTGCATTTCTCCCCGAATTCTCTTGATCTGTTGGTATCATTTCCCTAATTGATCGGTGCCAGCTGGCAACACTCTTAGTTCTCTTGGTCCTTGTTTTCGGGCTTTAGTAAGGATTCCTTCAGGTCTGCGGACAAGCACCACCAACAGACACCAACAGACGCCAAAATGTTTAGCAAATGGAAACCTCTGTGCTGTGCCTTTCAAGGACTTGATCCTTTAAATGGATCAGATGGTGCTGTGTCTTCGGATGCATTTGGAGATTGGCGCTTTTTTAAAACACCTCACATGGTAGAATTGAGGCTTGGCCACAGAGGAATCCTCGGATATCCAACAAGCTGCTGCAGTGTTACAGTCTCGCCCACATCCAAGAACCCTATCAGAACTCGGTAGCCCCCCTTTCGTGCTTATCAAACGTCCAAATGTTGGAATCTCTCCAAGGTTGTCACTGGCATCTAAGTGCACTTCAAACTTTTGAAGTCTGCCTTTCCAATATCCCTACTATGATGGATGCACACCTATGAGAGACACGCCGCGGGCAGGTGTAACACTCGCTCCGCAGATCCAGTTTATCGTAATGGTTCCCCAGATGTCGTGAAAGCTGTATCTCCACTCACAGGATTAGCAATAATGCGGCCGTCCAGCCCCTGCACTTGGCTGGTTGGGCGAAGTGACAATTTCGAGCTCCAATCCTTCCTCTGAAAAATGCTGGCGGCGTCGAACAGCGGCCAGAAGACCTAGAGCCGAGGCCTGACTTGCGTTACTTCCCAAATATCTTTTCCTGATACCTGGTCAATATCAGCTTCGTTGGACGTTGATCAGGGAATGAATATGGACAGACAGCTAGTGGAAGTACCTGTCTGGGTTGTGCTTGTGATTCCTACCACATCCGTTCCAACCCTTCACGGCCCTTAGTGAGGCATTCCGAATGGCGATCTCCTACTTGGGGGCATCTGTTCCCGTTCCTTGTTTTCCGACGTTGAATTTCAACCCTCGTTGCAAGCTGAGTCAACTAGGCCGTGACCGAAATAGATAATTGACTCTCCGTCAACAACCAGCAGATGTCCGAAATCAACAGGTCTAAAGCTGGCCACACAAGGATTCCTAGCAAGTACTTAGTTAGAACTTCCAGATTATCCTCGATCTTTAACCAATGGCGTTGAGACCCGAAGCAAGCGTCTCTTTTGTCTCCACCTTCTCCATAAATTAACAGAATATTCCTTGAAGGCCCTTCTTTAAACCCTCCAGCACCGACCGCCGCGTTGAGCTCGCTCAAAGTTTGACCAACACCGAGCAGGTCAACTTATGATGTCCATATCTTATGCGTCAGGCTCGCCTTTCGAAAACACTTTGCAATAACTGTGCCTCGAAGCCTTAGATCAAATAGCCGACTGTAACTCTAGGATTGCTCATGGGTACCGCACCGTTGCCAAGATCTAATCCTTCGTCTGGTCGCTGGCAGTCGCATGAAATGGGGCAGTGAAGCCAGGGGAGAAAAGCCAAAATCTGTCCCAAAAAATCCTCTTGCCGAATAAGAAGAGCCAACGACGGTAGTTGGCCGATCGGTGGACAAGCAGATCTTAAACTTCTTGGTGTGACTCAGGAATTCAAGAAGTTGAGGGATTCGGAACAGGATAAGTACAGCGGTGGCATTTCTTGGCAAACTTAGAAGATTTTCCCAGGGGTGTCGAATCAGTGCGTTCGAGCTCGGTGAGTTGTGCATAATAGCTCAATTACAAATAAATGCCTAGGGAACATACGTAAACAAACGAAATGCTGGCTCCCTATCTAGGTAGAACTCGGTCGGTCAAGCTAATCTCAGTTTCAATCTTCGTATGAAGAAAACAACTTGATTTTGGTGGAATTCCTGTTGTCAGCCCGAATTAAGAATTTAGGCGGCAAGCCGAAGTTTACTCTTGGCATGAAACTCCAAAGAGAAGCGGAAGAGTGGGAAGCACTCTTCGAGGCTGTTATCACTCTTGAATTCTGTAAGAAACAAAACTACTAAAAGACGTCTTAAAACCAATGCCAAGCGGCAACATAGTGGGAAGGCATGCTTGCTGATTAACAGGCTGTTAAATCATTCAACGTGTAAGTTTCTGAGTATAAACAAGAAACCGTATCCCTCATTAAACATCATGATGTCGTGAAAAGGAAACCATGCTTGCAATTTTGCAGCTGGGGCACCACAGTCTGAGATAAACCGCAATGAAAACTTCGTTTCAAGAATCCCTCCCCTATCCCGCTCACGATTATCTCCCGTCACCGAACGCCATACTATCGATCCAGTTCCCACCGTGATCCCTATTGCCGCCACGCCATCATACCGTCATAATGAAACTCCGACTCAAGCAAGCCACACCTATGATGGAGAGATCATCCTATAACAACCTCGCCCCAATCACCAGTCCCATCATTGTCCTCGCCATGATGCACAGGACCGAGTTTCAAGAACCTCTTTCTTTGACTAGGGCTTGCTCCAGCACTAGTATCGCTGTCGATACTGCTGCTACGTCGAGCACTCAACATGGTGTGTCCCATAGTCTGCGCGGGCGCTGCCTCGAGGGTGATAGTGGCATCCTCAGCTTTTTCGCCTTGGGCTGGGGCCTGGGACGAGGAGGAAGTCTTGCGAGGTGGCGGATAGGAGGCGCTCGTTGCGGGTGCTAATGAGAGGAACGAATGCGGTAATCCCATGTGTGCTTCTTCAGCTGCAGGGACGAAGTTCTCTTGGCCGGAACAAGCCAGGGCAAGCAACTCCTCGCTAGATGGAACGGTGAAAGACGACTGTGCTGCCATTGTTGATATTCGGATGTGCAAATTTTGACAAAAGTGGGAAAGATAACGAGCAGTTGTATTTCGATATGTTGGTGTTTCAATAGACACTCTTGAGAGGATTTGGCGCCACAGGAGGCTTGAAGGGTGAGATTGCAGAATAGGTCTCTCTGATGACCTTCGATTGACTACTGAACGTCTCTAAACGAAATGTGTGCGAGAATGGACAAGTCTTGAGATTAGATATAGACTTTGGGTGACTTGCTTCGTGAAGGTAGAAAATATAGCAAGAAGAGAGAACAAAACAGAGAGAGGGGTGATTTAAATCCTCGATTTCCGAGAATGGTGGGAGACACGCAAAAAAGATGGTGTAGTGGGGAGGGGGGGGTGTCCTGGCCACTGACGAAGGCCGTAGGCCTCCTTACCTGTAAGATAATGCACGTGGGATTGCCATAGGTCGGGATAAGCAATGCATCGGGAGGCGCAAAAAGACAATAGTGTTTAGTTGTCAAACAGAAGGTCCAGAACAAACCACCAAAAATCCGTGTATAGAATCATGATATCAGGCCGAACGAACAAGAGGATGACGGCAATGAAGCATATTTCCCAATGGGGCAATGGAAGTTTAGGGGCACGAGAATTCAAGCGTCGAGGGAAGCGGATTAAGCCAGATCTTATTGGCCGAAGTGACAACTCGGCAAACCTCAAGAAAACAAGTCGGGGAGCTAAGCGAGCAACGAGATCTGAGGTGAGCCCCTTGCGACCCCGCCCCCTACCCCCTCTTCATGTCTTGAAAATAAAAGGATTGCCGATACTACCCTCTGATAACCGGAACGGAGCGACCAAATAAAATTCGGTCTCTTTGCGGTGCTGCCACTTGAGCGTGAGGTTTGTCTGAGTAAGTCAAATATGGTCTGATTAGCAATGCAGCATTTGGCCAATGAATTGGCAGACCAGTGAGAATCTTCACTAGGTCAAGATATACCAGTCTCCATTGGCTATGAGACGGAAGTTGACTCCCTCTAGAGTTCTGCACTCCGATGTGGTATGCGGACTCCACCGACGGGCAAGATCACCCAATGTCATACCCCGTAGAGACAAGTCGAGTTGGCCAGTGCCGATAATACGAAATTTCCCGGATAACACCCTCGATACCCCGGACGTTTAATTATACTAAAAATCAATTAACTTACTTAGAGGTCTTAGCTCTTTTTTCTATATGTCCAAATTTTAGAAGAAATTATTAAGTTATTAGGGAGATATTTAAATAGATAGGAAGTATCGCCTTGCTAAAGATATACCAAGTCCCTACCAAATTAAAAAGTGATGTGTACTAGGCCCTAGCTTGTTGCATCGCACGTAAATAGGGCCCTATTAAGTCATGAACTAGAGACACGAAATAGAAAGTATTAATATTTTATTTAATCGAAAAAAAAGTTAATATTCCAAGCACGTGATCGCCTTATAACTCCTTGTCAGCCGCTCGATTTTTTTTTGGAATAAGGTTTATCCGCGGTTAAAATACGCTCTTCCGATTAGTTATAATTCGGTGGTTTCTACGCTTCTGATTTGTTACAATTATAACTCTTATTTTAGATACCGGCTTTAAAAGTGCGATAATTCACTAGAGATTAGCTATAACTATTATTTAGTTAATATTAAGTGTAGCTATTTATTTATATATAACGTGGTTTATTAGAACCTAGATTATATTAGTATCTAAATTAATTTTATTAAATTCTCTACTCTCTTTATTTCTTACGTGTTTTTTCTACTTTCTATTATATCTATAATTATATAAGAAGTAAAAATTATTTTAGCTATTAAGGTAATTTAAATATCTAAAAAGCTAGGTTGTTAAAAGATAGCTAAGTATAAGAGGCTAGACCTTAAATAACTTAAAAGAAATAGTTTCTAAAATTTAATTAAGAAGTACGTAGAGAGCTTATATAAGCGTAGCTTCTATAGAGTCTTATATATATAAGAAGAGATAACTAGAATCTTCTAGAAGTAATAGAATAGAGTAGTATTAAACTAAATCGAATTCTACTAGTAGCTAGTACTTAATAAGAGTTAGTACTTAGTAAGAGCTTTTAGCTTAAGTATACTCTAGAGTTCTAACTCTTATATTATCTCTCTTCTTTTCTTTACTTTCGTCTAGTCGTATACTTCTTTATTTAACTAGAGTAGTAGTACTCTCTATTACTAATTCTAGCTTCTAAGTTAAATATTTATAACTAATCTACTTAACTAGATACTTCTATTAATTTTCTCTTTTAGAAGCTTTCTTCTAGTTAAGTATATACTCTATCTTATACTCTTCTATATTATTAACTAGTATTATAGAAGGCTAGCTTTCTTTAATAATCTATTCTAGTAGTAATATTATATATATAAGTTATAGAAGTCTAGTATAAAATATATTATATATATCTAGTAGTATATTTAGATAGTAGCTATAAGATCTAACAACTTCTATAACTATAAACTTTATATACCTAGTATCTAACTTCTTATAAAGTCTATCTATTTTAATATTTCTAGACTAATCTATATCTTATCCTCTATCTAGTAGCTAGATACCTAGTAGTACTTTTAATTAGTTATCTACTCTTAGGCTTCTTAGACTACTACTATTACTACTTATACTTACTCTCTTACCTCTTTTAGTTTTTATATAATTTAGTCTACTTTAGTAATTAGAGAGTCTCTATTATCTACCTCTAATAATTTAATATCTTTAAGTAGACTCTAATACTATCTATAGAATAGAAAGAATAGACTTATATCTATAGATATTAAGTTCTATTTATATATTCTAGATATAGCTAGTAGTAACTATTTAAGCTAGTTCTACTAGACCTAGTCTATAAACTAGTATAAGACTATTTTAACTACTTTATTTATTTATTTAGTAGTACTATTAGTCTCTAGTAAGAAGATAGTAGATAACCTATACTTAATTTATAGTAGCTTATATACTCTCTTTTATAGAGTACTTATAAACTATATACCTCTATTAAAGATAATTACTAAAGATAGAAAGTAGTAGAGTAGATATTATTATAAGAACTATTTAACTACTATTTTAGCTTTAATATCTTCTAGACTATCTACTATTACCTCTTTACTTAACTAATCTATAACTATAATTATATTTTAGTAGTCTTTAGAGACTAGTAGATCTATAATAAAGTCTATAAATATTTTAGACTATATTCGATCTAGTATAGATAGTAGCTTTAAGAATCTCTATTAATAAGACCTTTATATCTTATTTCTTTTATAATAATAGTAATTTTATATAAATGTATAAATATTAGTTACTATTTCTAACTAGAAGAATAAGTAAGCTACTAGTATATATATAACCTCTCTATCTAAGTATATATAAAGTACTATATTATAGGTTACTTAAATTAGACGAGCTCTTAGGTTAAGACTATTAGAGACCTATTATTATCTCTAGAATAGTAGATAGTCTTATTCTAATATTATATACTTAGATATAAATACTTCTAAGCTAAGCTCTATAAAAAGCCTTCTAGTACTAGTATTTATAATACTTAAAGTCTTATTATACTTAGAGTCGCTTACTATAGTTTATTTCTAGTCTATAAGCTCGTCTATTAGTTCTTTTATTATATAGTCTTATAGACTAGTAGAGCTAGCTCTAATAGATAAAATATAAACTATAGAGCTTACTACTAGTATTTTAGATATTAGTAACTATATATTATAGTCTACTAGTTACTTATTAGACTCGTTCTAGAGTATATTCTAGTTCTATCTTATAGAGTATTTATATATTTATTTTTCTTACTAGAGATATATATAATATAAAAGTTATATCTAGAGAGAATTAAGAACTAGTATATCTAGTACTTTATAAGCTT
>MU251748.1:0-34015 GCA_019669835.1 Amylocarpus encephaloides
TAATATTAACTATACTAACTAAAAATACTTATATACTCTTTTACTTCTACTAGCTCTTCTACTAGTAATAGAGTACTATAGCTAATATCTATATAAATATATTTACTTAGAGTCTAAAAAATATCTCTTTACTATATATAGTAGTATTTATAATTTCGATTTTTATTTCTAAACGTAGTTTATTAATTCTAGTATCTTAAACTATAATTTATAGTATTTCTAGAATTATATTATAGTACTTAATAGATAGAATATATAAGAAAATCCTAGACTTTCTATATCTATCTAAGTTAAGTATAATAACTATAATCTTATTTATAATTAAAGAGACTTTTCTATTAAACTCTATAATCTCTTATAATATAATAAATAAACGTAGTAGATTATTAGTCTAGATAAAGTAGAAGTTATATAGTTTATAAGAAAGATAGCTAGTATTAATTAGTATATTTATAAATAAAATATTATTTATAGAGCTTTTAAAACGACTTTATACTCTATATAACTCTCTATATAACTCTCTATATAACTCTCTATATAACCTCTAGATATAACTTTAGCTAGAGGTTACTCTTTTTCTAAATTAAAGTTTATTTCTTATTCTTTTACTTCTTTTACTTATAACTCTATAGTCTTAGTACTAGTAGTAGAGACTTTATTCTTTAAAGAAGTAGAGACTTATTACTTATATAAACGACTCTCTAGCTTAGTATTCTAAAAGGTTTAGTATCTAAATAGATTAGCTAGTTTAAAATAGTAATCTAATATCTAGTAGTATATACTCTTATAGTAAACGTAAGTATCTTTCTTATATCTCTTCTATCTTTTAACTAGAGTAGTACTAGTAGTATACTACTCTTATAACTAGCTAGAAGGGCCTCTTTTAATAACTACTACTATAACTAGTATAGGTTCTTATTCTATTATATTAGTAGAGGTTTATAAGTTATATAGCTTTAAATAGCTATCTAGATATATCTACTTTTACTAGAAGTCTTATATCTTTACTTCTTATAGATTATTAGAAATATAATATAATAGAGCTATATAGTCTAAATATAAGATAGACTTCTTTTAGATAATTAGATACTCTTAAAGCTTATAATTAATAGTAGCTCTTAAATAGTCTTTATATATAAGAGTAACCTCTAACTAAAGTCGTACTTAGAGATTATATAAAGAGTTAACTAGAGTATAAAGTTGTTTTAAAAGCTTTATAAATAGTAAATTATTTATTATATTAGTATTAGTATATAATATTTTATTTATAAATATACTAGTTAATACTAGCTATCTTTCTTATAAACTAGATAACTTCTACTTTACTTAGAATAATAATCTAATATATTAATCTATTATATTATAGAAGATTATAAGATTTAATAAAAAAGTCTTTTTAACTATAAATAAGACTATAGTTATTATACTTAACTTAGATAGATATAAAGAGTCTAGGGTTTTTCTATATATTCTACTTATAGAGTACTATAATATAATTCTAGAAATACTATAGATTATAACTTAAGATACTAGAATTAATAAACTATATTTAGAAATAAAAATCGAAATTATAAATATTACTATATATAGTAAAGAGATATTTTTTAGACTTTAAGTAAATAGAGTTATATAGATATTAGTTATAGTACTCTATTACTAGTAGAAGAGCTAGTAGAAGTAAAAGAGTATATAAGTATTTTTAGTTAGAATAACTAATATTATAATAATACTAGCTATAAAGTAGTATATAGATCTAGTAACTAAGCTACTAATCGTTCAATTTGCGTATACCGGTGACTACTCAATAACGAATACAAGGGAGTGGAACACGGTCGCAGAGCCGCAGAGGGAAGATACAGGCAAAAAGACCAAGAAGGACAAGAAAAAGAGCAAGGGCGTAGGAGGAGGTTATAGTGGTTATAGTGGATGGGGAACAGCGTCTTCAGAGCCAGTGCCAGAACCAGAGCCTGGCTCATGGCTACCGTGGCCATCGACTGACTTTCACTCTTTACAATGTCCCTTGCTTGCACCACGCAATATTCACCATCACACCTGCGAGCTAGCTCGACGGTTCGAACCTGACCGAAGTTATTCCAACGTTTTCCTCTCCCACGCCTATTTATATGTCCTAGGGGACTACTGGCTCGTCGACGCATTGAGAGCCTTGGCCCTAAACAAGCTACACCAGGTATTGTGCATATTCGAGCTTGATGGTAAAAACGTTACAGATATTGTCGAGGGGAAAGGCGGGGAGGACGGAATTGGCAGACTAAGAGGTCTAATCTGTCAGTATATTGCTCTAAATGCTACAGAGCTCTCTGTTCATGCTGTATTCATGGACTTTATTGGAGAGGGAGGCCAATTTGCCAGAGATTTCGTCAAGTTTGTCGTACTGAGAATGCAGTGATCAAAGTGCAATTTTGTGATCCCTGACCAAGGGAAGGCGCGGAAAGCGTATAAGGGACATGGGCTTGAACCAGTACACGAAGAGCACAGGATAACGCCTATCCCTGCGTGCCGAAAAAACCTGCGTGCCGGAAAGACCTCACAGTCTAGGGTCCGTCAATTCCTACTATATAAATACATAGAATATCAATCAGTTAATTATTGTTCTTTAGCTATTTCTCTATGAAGCTCTAGTTTGGAGTTGAAAAAATCCTCAGTTTGGCTCTGTTGTCGACTGTTCTATTAAGAGCGTCCAAAGTTACTATAGCTCTATTGTCCACAAAAATCATATCTACTAGGACATTGTCGCCTTAATTGTAGGATAGCGCTGGACGAGGAATCAAGTTCTTTGAGCGTACTGTTAATCGAGGATATTGCTGTGAAGTTTTGGGTTTGTCGTTACCCGGAACCGACGAAGTGTTCCTGCTCCATTTATCGTCCCTCTTTCCATCCGTATTTCGAACTTGACCTGGCCGGAAACAGACGTCTCAATAACAACATCCCTTTCTACGCTACCGAAAAGATATTCTGGCAGGTGTTGCACATGATAATTGTGAGTACGCTAGACCTTAATTTGCGCTTTGATGCTTTTAATATCGTGCATCTGTAATGAAGATATGTCCAGCACTGCCGCGCCTGAGGAAGTATTTGGCCCTGGAGATTGTGAGAGGCTATCCCCCCACTAAAATCATGTGAAAAGGTGGAGAGGCTTAGCCGAGGCAGATGGAAAATCCCCGTGTTAGCTTCCTCGAAGATCCCCTTTGCGGCGCAGAGCTTCTTCAAGTATTGTCGAATCCTCGAAATATCGAGTCGTATAATCCTAAGCAATATATCTCTCTCGATCGGCTGGGTCGAGAGCTGGGAAAGGACGATATTAGCAAAGTGCAATCGTAAAGATTCAGAGATAGCATGCCTCCACTTGCAGTCACGTTCAAAGTACCCACAAGCTCTCGCAGTCCGCCTAAGGTTTTCTCGGAAACTCCAGAGTTGCTAGCAATTCGAATGACTGTTCCTTGAGGTCTGCCTTCCTCTATATACGCTGCCGAGACGCTGTCGCCGTCCCTCTTTGTGGCGCAGACAAGGGCAAATGAATCAAGGAATTTCCGCTTAAGAAGCCGCTCTCTCGGCCCTGTAATCTCGCACAGATCTTAATCGAGACCGTATGCCGTAGGCTCGCCGCGCACGGGGTCGAGCATTTGGAGGAGAGCAGCTGCTTGAATGAAGCGATTCCTCACATTGTCGGTTATTCCGATGGGTGCCATCACCTATCAAAGCCTATTGCCATCCCTAGAAGAGCTGGAGAAGACAGAGCGCCGATGGCCAGACAGTCCCCCAAGGTCGCTGTTCAAATCCAGCTGTGAATCCACATCCATGTACTTTGTTATTTAACCCAAAAGGGATTAATTGGCTTGAAGCTCGCCCGTCTGGCTCATCCTGACCTCATGAGGCTGAGTGTGCGGCACTACAGACAATGAGCATAGCGTACGGAAAAAGAGATCTTGAGAATTATATTCGTATTGGCTCTCAAATAAGGCGTATCATATCACACCATCAGAATACTCAATCAGTCTGCCACTATTCTCTAGCCTCCCCTACATCGACATTTGCCTTCCACACAGCCTGGCGATTTGCCCCCATAAAGTCCACACAGTACTTTTCAACAAGCACAGCACCTGAATCGCTGGCTCTTTGCTCGACATCCTCCACATTCGCGAGGTTGATGAATAATCGTGCCCCAGAGACAATCTTGCAATCGACCTGGGTCTTCAGCTTTTCCATCATCATATAATCGGCACCTTTGCAAAGATCCAATAGCATGGCGAGTTTACTTTCTCGATTTTGCTCATCATCCTCCTTCGAGACATCTGTAATTGTCCAGTCAATAGCATCTTCATACGCATACGCGATCACGCTAGAAAGAGTATGATATGAGAGAAAGTCATCTCCGTCCGCAAGGATGTCATACTTGATAACAGGCGTCATATTCCATCGGCCACTGAACTCGGCTGCCCATTTCTTAGACTTAGCGGCCAGAACCATGCGATGAGCGTGAAGGACCTTTCCTTCCGTCTGAAATTCAACATCCGTAAAGCTTTGATCAATTTTCATCTGAAGCAATATAGTCGTAAGGGAGTCATCGGCCTGAATTTGAGGGAGTGTAGTGGTGGGTTGTTTGATGGAGTCGCAGCCTACTTTTTTCAGAAGTCTCTCAAATTGCAACAGGCCTGATTTGACCGCCCTGAGCGCACCGCAATCAGCAGCAAGTGACAAATACAATTCTTCATTGGTACACCACTCGTATCTAACATCCTCCAGCAACTCGGTTCGGCCGTCAAAAGAATTGAGATTGAGCCAGAGTGGCTCCTGCGCGAAAGAAATTTTATCCAGAACAGGGTCCAGGTTTTCTTGCAGATGCTCGTAACTTAGGGTCAGATCTTTAAGGAAACCGATGACTTGATGTTGTTTGAGTTGTTGCGCCATGCTTGCAAGATGTTTCAAATGAAGCCATACCATTGCAATCTTTGGTTGGCCTCTGCCAGGTACTTTGCGGAGAACTTCCTTCGTAGGTTCATGAATGGTAAAAGGGGTTTGGCTCCAACAGATGGCAGCATGACAATAGGGAATAACCTCGCGGAGATTCAGTAGCGGCTGTCTAAAGGCTATCTCGCTCATCCCATCTCTCCGGTGATCGCACTCCCCATTCAAATTGGTGATTGCCCGAAACACCTTCGCGTCGGAGATCTGTTGCCAGTCATGCACATCAATATTGCTAAAAGTACGGCTGTCGTCTGTCAACAGACCAAGAATAATCTTCTCATCCTCCGCAAGATGCGAATCTAAATTTGAAGCCCCAGTGTCCAATCTGGATACCAAGGACTGAAGGCATTGGATATAATCTTCGCTCCTATAACAGTCACTTGAGCCACTTCGGCGGCGGAGACCTAATATTTCCCAGAGGCTAGAATGCTCTCTGACACTTTCGTGTAACATTCTGAGCCTTTTCTCGTGTCTGAAGGCTGCCAAAAAGATGGGATCGGTGTGGTCATAAAGCTCGCTAGCTTTCCTCAAAGAAAAATGTCCATCAAGAGCAAGGCCGACTTGCTGCAGGGTTGTTCTGACTTTCAAAGTCCAGTCCCTGTGACTTTGGTGCAGAGCCAGATCAGAAATCAATCGACACAAACGCTCCTGTCGAGCAGGATCCAAAGGTAGTGGTATCGGAAACACGTAACCATCTCCGCACAAGAGATCTTCCAGATTCATGGTATGGACTTTCAGGTCCTTCAGACATCGTTGATTGCGACTCTGTTTTAAAAATTCAGGATCAATGAACTTGTCAAAATCTTTCATCCAAGGAACTAAGCACTGAGGGCTATCGGTCATGATTGCTTCGCGTGCGGGAAGGAGCATCTTCACAGGATATCCGACAGACGACGGCCAAAGAGGCAGAGATATAAGCGTATCCTGGAAAGATGAGTACCGTTTTGGGTCGCTAATCGAAAATGCTGGTGAGATGTTCTCCAGGATCAGTGTTCGAAGTAACTTTAAATTTCAAGTTAGTGCGTAGGATGAAAGGAAATGCGATGAGAATGGGTGTAGAAACCGACCTGTAAATTGGCATCATTCAAGTTCTTCATTACAAACCGTGCCGGATCATCTCCCACACTACCCAGAATTTGCAACGCTCGAAAAAAGCGTGGTAAGAACTCGGTGGAGGACAACGTAGAATCAAAATCCGAGTACAAATTTGGCATGAACGTGCGATCAAACTGATACAGGCCAGGTATCGCCTTGCAGAGTATCTGTTGTGAACTCGAGGCAGGCCTCACCACTGCTGGCAACGAATCAAGTTCCGACGGCGAGGCGTACACGACAACACCATCTCGAACTGCTCGAAAAATCTTAAAGTCGGTATCTCTGAAGACATGTCGTTCAGACTTGCCAAATTTCGCGCTCCAATACTTCCAGAAATCCGCGAGCCACTCATCCTCTTCATCGGTTCGGGAGGAAACAACTGGCTTCATCGTCAACAGCCTCTTCACGCCCTTGGATGTCAACCGAATCACATTGAATTTGTGGCTTCTCAGAAAACTTGCAATTTCAGTTCCGATTCTTGACTCCCGCACAAGAATCATCGATGCGAATTTGAAAACTTTAAGCTCTTGCTCATCAGCCAAAAAGAAACAATCTGTAATCTCCTGCTGTGTAGCGGAACCCGTGAATTTCAGAGTTCCCAAAGTACCATCTGCCAGGGGAACGACCCGACAACCCTGTAGAAGGTGATGTTCACTTTCCACAAAGATAACAGAGGCCAATGCGTTCCAGACATCGCCGTCTTGTGCCATCGTGGCTTGCATACATTTGCCAGCTCCCTCCGACTTGAAGAGCTCTCGAAGCATTTGCATAGAAACACATTCAATACTGGGGAACAGTTGCAGGCGATCTTTGATGGTGGAGGGAACCTCTCCGACCAGGTTGACTTCAAGGGACATGAGAAGTGGTGCAAGCTTATCTGACTGAGCTGCAGGAAGAAAATCAAACACTGCTTCACTGATGTCCAGAAATTCCGGGTCCTGGCGGTCAAGGCGCTCCTTGACGGTAAGTTGTCGCGGGAAAAGTCTATGGGTGCTGTTGGGAATCTCTTTCCAGAATGCCTCACAAAGGAGTTCAGCACAGCCTCGTGCTCTTGTTGGCCAGAATCGGAAAATTCGTCGTCCGAATGAAGTGCCAACTGACTCCAAGAAGTTCAGATAGACCTCGGGCAAAATCTCTTGAAGGAGGTAACGGTTGAAGTTGGTGTCGTGGAACTGTGTTTCGCGATCATCAAATGCAATGGCCTGTCGATCACCAGAGATATCAAAGCTTGCATGGACATGAACTGGAAGATCGGATTCAAGTGGCAACGGGGTCGTAGTAAACATTCTGGACTCGCGGAGTTTGGAAAACTGTGGCGAATCACTTTCGTAATCTTCATCGGAGCACATCAATGCTGCCAATCCACATTCAGTGTTTTTCCTCGCCTTCCTCGACGTTGGGGGACTGAAATTGTCCTTGGAAATGTATTGCTTGATGGCTACCATCCATCGATCGGTTCTAGGAACATGTGTCGTGTCGGCCGAGCTCTTACGAATCGAGAAATCGACGGGTTTAGCAAATGATCTGCCATCTCCTGAACTCGGCTTGCGAGTTACAGACCACGCACTTGATTGTCCACGAATCTTGAAACTAAGGGACTTAACATTTCTCAAGAAGAGCAAGGAGATTCGTGCTTCATCGAAGTAGCTCCCCATCAACCTACGAGCCTCTTTGGGTTCCAGGTGCTTCCTGCCTTTACTGATGCCTGACGAGTCTGGTGTCATTCGAAGCGGGAAGCGAAAGATGGTTCCAGGGTAGTAGTCGAGGCATTTAGTATATTTCCACAGCCCGTGGAATGGTGCAAACTGGTCCTCACAGACGTTCTTGAAGGTTTTAAGATCAAGTGAAATGCCAAACACGGGATCTGCCGTAGGTCTGCTACAGATGTATTGTCCGTGTGGACTGGGACGATATATGAGTATTGTGAAGCGTCTTAAGACAGTTCTACTTACTCCAAGATAATCAAGCGATTCGCCGACAGTATCATGGGAACATCTGTCCAATGATACATGGTTTGTGACCCACGTCCAAACTGACCAATGGCTTTAGGATCATGAAATTTACTCCCTTCTCCTAGCTTCTGGAATCCTTCGAAATCGGCATCAGTGAACACTAAGCTTTGTCAGTCGCTCGGTAAATGAAACAAGGACGTTATAATTAGTGGTACCTGAATTGTTATGGACCAATAATGCCGGCCCTTGAAAATTCTTCATCGAGGGAGCGATAAGGTTTCGGCCCCGATATTGCGTATCATCCAAAAGCCAGTTGACTTCAGAGGCTTTCGCATCATCTGCATTTGCAAGATATTCCCGAAATGTTGTTTCCACAGGATAGCGTTCCAAGGTGTCTATGATTCGGATCTTCGGATCTTCTGCCTGGTGGAATCGACTTGCATTTGAGAAGTCGAACATTCGGTTGAGGTGTGCTTGCCTCCGACCATCCACATGAAGTGCGTGAAGAGTCTGCCGTGGGATGTCGGGATGGGCGAAATTCCCCTCCTCCCCAGTTCTAGGGGTACCAAGGTCATCGTAAATTACTTCCGCGAGAGGAACAAGTTTGTAATCCTCGGTAATAACCTTCAGGCCTTCAAGGGGAACGCTTTTGTCATGGCTGACGAGATTGAGGACCTCAATAGCAACTCGAACATCAGACCCACCGATTCTTGGTTTTTCCCCCAAGATTGCCTGAATATCGAGTAAATTAGAGGATACTGGATGCTCCCGAACACCAATGTCCAGAAGCAATCTTTCATGCTTCTCCCAAAACTTGTTCTCGACAACTCCAATATATGGCTGCAAGCGCTCAAGGTTGGTACGGTTCGAACGATCCGGATGAAAGGCACATGACGGCAGGAGAAAGAGATCATTCCCGGCAAAGACACAATGCACCTTCTTCAGTTCCGCTCTGAGGCTCTTTAATAGATCATTTCGGGCGATGTAAGTCAGAACAGCGCTGACGATTTTTTGATCCTTTGTCTCGATTCCAAACTTGATCTGTGCAAGGAGAATGTAATCTGGTAGTACTGTGATCCAGCCAAGTCGTTCCTCCCATTCTTGGGTTGTAGCAACAGTGACTATTGGGAGTTGAGAACTGCAGAGTAATCCGTCATCATGACTACGGCAGTCTTTCGCACTTTTCAAAGCGAAATTTCCATGTACATCACATGTCGGCAACCATGGCAGAGAACGTAGACTCGACATTTTCCACTTCGTTACAGGTGATGTCCAAGTACATTTCTCGGTCAACAGCATCTCTGCACGGCTCCGAACTTCCAGGGGAGGGTATTGTCCACTGCTGTAGCATCTTGCTCGATTCTCCACGAGGTCTTCATCCAGAGTATATTTCAGCCCACAAAAGTTTAACTGATTTTTACAATTCCGAAAGAAGTGGTGGTTTGGAACCACTTCCTCATCATCGAAACAAAGTCGAGCCAAATCTAGTTTTGAACGATCGATCAGGTTTGATGCTATCGAGAACTTCGATGTGGGTTTACCATCCAACCTGGATACGAGCACTATTGGAAGCGTTTTAACATTGGTTTGATGGGCATGGTCAAGGGAGAAGAAATGATCCAAAATGAACGCGCTCATATGTGCCTTTCTGAGACCACTCCAAGCATTACTTTGGCCTTTCCTCCAGGCCGGAATTACCACGTCCTGGATGAGCACTTTGTGCGAGACGCATTTTGCAATACGGAGAAATTCAAGGAGTTTTCTAGAAGGACTATCGTACTCCGCAAGCAGAAATTGAGTGCCGGGTACATCCGGAACCGGACTGACACCCTCAAGAAGCCCGATGAAAACATCGTTCGACGCTTGCAAAGGCCAGGATAGTAAACAGTCCCTTAGGATCTGTCAGTTTCAATACCATGTCGTTTAAGAAATTTCTTACATCTTCTGTTTCTTCTCGTCCTCCTTCCATGACACCGTCCGAAAAAGTCTTAATGAGATCAAACGATTTCCGAGCAATTTCCTCGTCTTTTCTGGCAATGTCGATTGAAGGTGTCCTAAGATGGCCTTGATCAGATCATTCCGCAAGGTATCCTGTGTCTGCTCAACCAAAGCTGAAACTTCTTGTAGCCAGTCAATGAAGCTGAAGATATCACTCGCATCCGATACCCACAGCTTTGGCATGAGATCTGGGTACTTCCTCAATCCGGACAAGACTTGCCGAGTTTGTACTGACCCACGCATAATGAGAGGATGCGATTTGACCGACAGACTGTCGTCGATCTTCCACATGATGTCACCTAATGCTCCACTGGGGCCAAAGTATATTCGATTGTCTTTCGAGGACTTGACTTTCCGATACTTCTGGTTGCTGAGGGGAATCAGCCAAAGATCTAAAAGGTTATGATCTAATATATCGATTGCCTCATGCTGCATCCAAGCCATAGCACTGCCGACAAACTCGCGTTGATTCCGGTCAAGGACCACCATGTCCTCATCTGGCGAGAATTGCGTGAAGACCTTCGTGAGAGCATATTCTCTGAATGAAATTACTGTGCGAAATTGAATCGAAGGGTGAACCGTCTTCTTTTGACATCCGTGCCTCAAAGCAGCACGGGAGGATTCCAGTAGTCTCTTTACATCAATGTTTCGAGAAATATCATGTAGAAAAAGTTCTTCCTCAGGTCCATTCCGACTTACGAATGCAACGCGATTATTGCCAATCGCACCGAAAGCCCCATCTTCAAAAGGGAATATTTTGAGACCACCATACTGGGAGAAATTCTCATGTGTCAAAACATAATCAAGAATTTGTAATCTTCCTTGACTGCCCACTGAACAAACGCCGTCACTTGACCTCAATCTTTCGCAAAGTGTGTGTGGTGACAATGTCTGCTCACAAAATATTTCTTTGGCTCTGGAAAGTAACCGTTGCGGCACGTATACGATTGGCACATGTGCTTGGTGAAGAGCGGCTTTCAGCTCCTTCGGTTGCGACTTGGTGGAGAGTATACCGTCGTTTGAATCCACGTACCCTACGCATGTGGGCCAGAGCGCATGACATTCTCTCTCGATGATATCTAGCACCTTTCGGGTTGCATGAACCAGATGCTCATTGTTAGCTGCCAGCTGTGGCCACATTCGGAAAGGCGACTCTTGAGGATGGATCTTTGCCAAGAAGAGAAGAAGTTTCACCCACGATTCTGGGATAGCTCTCTCGAAGAGCCACTTGTTCCATATCGCAGGATTCTGATCTTGATTTGTCCGGGCATTAATCTTCAGACTCGCTCTGTCGGGCTGAAGACTGAAAAGGCCATGAGAATGAATTGGTTGGTTTGATTTGACCGGCAGAGGTAATACGCTGAACAGGCAACCCTCAAATGACTGGGAAGACTGAGTCTAGGCAGAGTTAGCATTTACTCAAGAGGCCGAGAGTCTGTGTGCATACTGGTGCTGACGCAACAGCAACCCAAGGAATGAGTTTTTGCTCAGAGCACCATTCCTGTAATTTAAGGTCCATCGCACCACCAAGTATCTGATGATGGATGATGAAATCGGTAGCCTTGATTTTTCCAAGCTTTTCGTATGTGATGGTAGCCTGGAAGGGATGATCAAAACAAAAGCGAGAGTCAGTCAAAGCACGCTCGACAGCTTGTTTGACTTTCTGTTTATGTCTGTATCCATATGAATCAAGTCAGCCACGCAATCGAGAACAGCCATCTTGACTACTCACACTCGGATTGTGCCAGGACTTCCCATTTCAATTCTGATTGTTCCTTTGCGAGATACCATTTCTAGCTTCTCAACGCTTCTCATGAAAAGTAAGATTTTCTCGCCCAATTCTTCAGCAAAGTTCTCAAATACCGACATGATGTCGGAAATGCTAGTAGGAGAACTCGAAATCTGGCTGCTCTGGGATTGAAGAGTTGTGCGTAGAGGAATTCGGACGATTGTGCCATCGAAAGACACGTCAGTTCGTTCCATGACTGCAGCAAATGCTTTTATATGGTTTATTATTGCCGGGCTTTGGGCACCGGCCAGGAAATCATAGGTCGGACCACCTTTGGACCATTCATGGTGAGGGTCGAGAATACAGAATTTATGTCGCGACACGATGGATGGCGAGTCTGTCCAATTGTACACCTGAAATGCAGTTTTCAGAGAATGTCAAATATGAAAAGAAGGACCCACGGAATTAAATCCCAGGCCAAAACGACCAGTAGTTCCCCCATCATCCTTCTTCATCGAATCCCCGAGCCGAGATATATTTTTGAAATCCCTGTCGGCAAACACTGCGTTGTTGAACGCGAGCAAAGACGGACCCTGGTATTTCTGTAGGGCGGGGTCCATCAGTGCATCGGAAGGGTGAGTTTCTTCGTCTAGAATGAACCTCTGAAGTCAAATCAGCCATTATTTTCTCTTCAAGATAAACATCTCGTACCACTTCAGTTGCACCAGCGTCATCAGCGTTCTGCAACAGTTCACGGAGGACTGTGCCGCCGGCTTCGTACCCATTACATATATTCTTCAGCGCGGTTGTGAGCAATTGAACCTGTGCGTGCTCCTCTATTGGCTGAGGGACAACCGCAGCCATGTTTGTTGCGCGTGATATGGGACCGAGCTACGAGCTTTGCCCCGAGCGTGTGATTTGTTATGTTAGGTCGAGTCGAAGCTTGGAGATGTTGAAAGTTGGAAATAGTGGAATGCGTCAGAGGAGTGCACACCGCGAGGAGGAACAGAACAGTCGAGGTCAGTTGAAGCTTTCTCAACCAAAGAGGGGTTAGAAATGGGATGGGGCACGAAAGACACACAAGAGTTCAGGAAATGATGACTCATGCGCTAGACCTATTTGGGAAGTCTCCCACCATAACAGGGTTCGAAAGTCGTGGAGCCAGGATGGGCGACTTCTTTCCTGTGGAAAACATTGTAGCGTCCAGAGATCTTCTGGCCTTCACCTCGGGGGAGGGGCACAGACTATTATGGCAATGCCACTCGTTCTCTTATCAAGACATGGTTTCGTGGGAGGGAATTTACAGGATGAGAACGCAATCCTCTCGGCATAAGTTTATCGAAGGATGATGCCTCTGGAACTGAAGACAGGGCGAATATATTCTATGGTTAGCATGTGAGATTTGCCGGAATACCTTGCTGCGATGTGTCGCATTCAAAGGCTTGAGATGGTTGGCTGACAGACAAGCGGAGGAAGAGAGAGGCGTGGGAGGACAAGATAAGGAAGTTTAAAGATAACGTCCATCACTGCGTACCGGAAAACACTGCGTGCCGGAAAAAATCATCAATACTTTGACTTGAACAATTTAAAAATCGAAGCATATCTTAATATCTTTTGAAATAAATTGAAAGTTACCTTCCACAGCCACTTCCGGACACCCTCTACCCTCTGACTAGAAAACTTAATTTGTGTCGTCGCCCTCGCGCCTAGTTTGCGGAAGAGACTCTTTGAACAGTACAATTGGATTCCTCCATGACAGCTCCACCGCCGAGTTCTTACTGTCTCTAATCTATATGAAAGGCTTGTATCCGAGCTCGAAGACCTTACCACTATACGGCAAATGGTCCCCAGCCTTATGGCTGTGGTGGCGTCCAAATTTACGTAGGATCGCCACGCGGATCAGTACTTTGCATAAAGCGACTAACGATATTGAGGCTAGCCAAATAACCCCGCATATCCGATAATATTTATGCCGTATTCTTATCGGTAAAGCCTAAGGCCAACAGTGGCAGTACACCCGTGGCGCCATTTACGCCACACTTAGTAATCATCTTGGTGCCTGGCGTAGCTGGTCCAGGCATAGAACAAAATGTAAACAGAAACAAAGACACTACCACGTTTAAATCATCACCGACCCTATCGTCTCGCCGAATCTTGTATACTAGAGACCTTTTGATCACACTGCTAAGCTAGGCCGGCTCGGACCATGCCTACTACCATCAAGCTAGATCATCGGAAACCTATCACGTACTCCTCGGTAATAAAGAAAGACACAAATATCATCAGCCGAGTAGTATACTTTCAGGCAGCGACGGAGTTATATGATTCACTCTGGGACCAGAGGCAAATCATTCAAGCACTTGTCAGGCACCACTTAAGGCTCAGCACTCGAGACACCTGTATTGTCAATGCAAAGGCTCAATGGATTCGTGGCAGCTTTAATGTCTACATACCTATCGAGGTACAAACGACCCGCTACCACAAGAAGCTCATCTTTCGGTGTCCTATGCCACATAAGCTTGCTGAAGTCAAGTACCCTGGAACAGTTGATAAGAAGCTGTGCTCTGAAGTGGGAACGTATGCCTAGATATAAGATCAATGCCCTGACATCCGCATTTCACACTTATACGGCTTTGGCTTCTCTGACCATCGCCATGTAAGTTACTTTACGACCGGCCCAATCGCTTCTGTACTAATCATACTACTGGTGTATAGTTTGTCTATAAAGAACAAAAACCTTTCTATATCCGCGTTTGGCGTATATTCTAACGCCGTCTCTACAATCTTCTTCGATACCATCCTCTCTCGCCCTATACCACACATCCAACGACCCAACGACTTTCTGCTACATACATAATACTTGAACACATTGGTCTTAATACGGGTGAGATGCTCTCTAACACCTGAAAGGAGAACCGGAATGACCTAATCCGTAGGTAAAACCTCT
The DNA here is from genome assembly GCA_019669835.1 of Amylocarpus encephaloides. NCBI lineage: Eukaryota > Fungi > Ascomycota > Leotiomycetes > Helotiales > Amylocarpus > Amylocarpus encephaloides. Next base: position 14,705 of record MU251748.1, read on the forward strand.
TTCGAGGTATGGCTCGCTTAATGCTTTCCTTGGCCAACATCCCTCAGCCACGAATCGGGTCATTTAAGTTCCACGCTAACGGAACAATAACATTAACAAACCGACCACTGCCTTGCTCTGTTATTATTCTAGAAAACGATAGTACGCGGAGAACGATATAGAAGGACGAAACATATACCTGTACAGAGCCGTTCGTTGTAGATATACTCACACTCTATAAAAACCGCTTTCTCAGTAATCTAAACGTAATCTATGATACTAGCGACTGCCGTGGTCAAATGGCAGCTGGGGTGTTGCTGAGGATGCTGTCGCATCATTACGTCTTACAGAAACACCGAAACGGACCCTTCTATCTCTAATTTACCGACTTCCATGAAAGCAATCTCTTTGTCGACGAACAATGGAACATTACTTATGTAATAGATCTTGAGTGGATCTATGCATTACCTACAGAGATGCTTGCGGTCCCTCATTAGCTTACGGGACATGGTATCGATGAGATAGTAGGCGACAACCTCGATAAATTCGATAAGGTTCAATAGGAATTTATAGAAATATTTAAGACGGAAGAGATTAACATGGCCTCTAAGCAAAAGTCTACGCTAGCGAGTATTATATATAAAGGATGGGAGTCCGATGGAGTGTGGTTTTGGCATTGCCTTACATCTACAAATACTATGATTTCCCTTGTAGAACAGTATATAAGTCCTAGATTTTCTCGTCTTTCTACCGAGGCTGAGGAAATCTTCTCTCAGTATTAGTGTTAAGACTCTACTGAGGTTGTTGAGAGAAAGGTCACTGAACATAAAGGGTACAAAAAGGAATTAGAAGTCTTATTCAGTACACAGAATGAGAACCATAATAGCTAGACTCGAACTGGAGAATTTGCGTAGACTAAGATCACTTTCCATTTCCATTTCCATTTCCTTTTCCTTTTGCCTCCTCCTTCGCCTTCTGCTCCTCCTTCTCTCTCTGCTCTCTCTCCTTCTTTCTCTTCTCTCTATCCTCCTAAGTCTTTTTGCCAGAAGAATGTACAATCTCGAAGTTAGTAGTTAGTTTCTAAAAAGCTGTTAGAGGACTAAGCTTCACCAGATGTTTGATTTCCTCGATAGATACGTACATTTAATTCTTCTACCTCCCCCGAGGTGTGACTCCATCGGCTTCCGTCATTAGCCATGATTAAATTTACGTATAGTAGACAGGCGTTAGATACCGTTAGATCGCAGGTGTGATAATAGTATCGAGGGAAAGAAGGATGTTAATGACGATACAGTAACGGTGCATCGCGATAACAGGTGCGTCGCGATAACAGAGGTCGATAGTGTGCCACATCTTAGTAATAACTTTAATGCCTTAGCACACACACAAAGATCACAAACAAAATCATAAAGATCACCCTATATTCAAACTCGCACTTAAGCTAGCATCGAACCCATCTCGCATTTTCGAACCTGTGCGAGCGCCACATCTAGCTTAATTAGTTGACTATATAACAATGGACTCTTTTAATTCACCTAAGGAGATCCGGCTTCAAATCTATTCAGAACTACTCATTCACTCAGAACCTATCGTCTTCGTAGCACACTATAGCCCTTCATCGCCGCCTCTGTTTCGATCCAGAAGAATTAGCCTCTGTCCAGCACTTCTTCGGCTTAATAAGCAGGCGTATAGCGAAGCAAGCCCACTTCTCTATTCCAATAACTGTTTTCGATTCCCCGATATTTGGAATTCGACAGACAGTGCTCATATTGCCCCGTTCCTCCTCCAAATCGGACCCTAAGCAAATCTTGTTCGTTACATCTACATATCCTTCCCTACCTTTGACGATTTCCGACAGAGAAGCGTAAGTCTTCACGAAGCGTATATCAAAAATCTGGAACTCATTCGAGAGACTTGTACGAGCATCACGACGCTTAAACTCTCGCTCCATTCAGATTATATGAACCGCGCCTTAGGCGATTTGCCCTTTACAGATCAAGCACTAGATCTGCTCGACACGCGCTTCAAGGCTATCCTGTCACTTAAAAAGGTTATTGTCAACTTCCAGGTATATAGCGAAGAGGATCTTAGCGATGACCGGATAAAGATACGCGACCGTGGGTGGACTGTGGAGATCACAAAACTCCCGAAGAAGAAATGGATCAGTGTCGACGACCGGGTCGAATTCGATAATGAAGAGGAGTGTAACGCGTATAATAAGGAATGGCACCGCCACGAGTGGCAGAGAGAGCAGGAGCAGGAGGATAGGTTGTGGGAGGAGGAATATTACAATAGGAGACGTGATCCCTACTAGAAGAACGATTCGGACTACGATTGAACAGGTTTGTCACTTTCGTGTCCTTAGGATATAAGCGGGACAACGCTGACCTGTGTAGTACCCGTTGGCGGGTATAGTACTACAAGTCCAACTTCTGGCTACAGCCTCACCGTCACCAAAGATATGTCAGCTATTCATATTGCCATTTAGATATTATATTCTATTATCAGTCATCCTCGCTAGACAATCACTAGTGTGACAACTTCGTACTACGGAATAAGACGTGTACAGCTTTCGAAAACCACTACCCGTCCTACTATACGAACCACGGCGGAGTGTGTCCCGGTCTATGCCTCGTCCTGTACCAGTCACAGTCCTATCAGTAGGACTTTGTTCAGATAAATCACCCTATCGATAAACATTACTTGAGACCTGCGACCGTTATAAGCGCGAAGGCCAGAAACACTTATGGTAGAAAGGCCAGGCTAACCTCTCGGCCCTTCCGGACCAAAGCTTCAGGGCATGTCCCTTGCGAGATATACTAGAACTGTCAAGTGGAAGAAGTATAGCCACTGAGGATCATCTAACAGCAACAGTCCTAATAAGGATATCTACAAGCCACGGTGAAACAATGCCAGCTGTATCGAGTATCACTGTTCAACACATTTGATTAGACCTATTAAGTAATGCTCACGACGGCCCCGTTAACTTATTTACTCCCTTCTACTACCTGATAAACAGCGACTACGACGCCGCACAATATTAAGTTGGGTAGTACCCGTCGGTGGGCAATACCCGTCGGTAGGCATATCAGAAGGAAAATGGTCATAGAGAGAGACTCAACAAGTGTCATTAAAAGTAATTACGATTATCCCATTATAAACCTAACGGTGAATCTTCCCTTCTATTTGCGCCAATAATATAATGACTGACCCTAATTCTATGATTAGTTGCGAGGCCTATCAAGCCTCATAAAACCCACCTTGAATTGAATTCTTCTAGCGATCCGATTCTCCACAATCTACGCCTTAATACATACGTGCCACTGGTGCTCTCCATGGTACTAACGCTTTGAGCGTCTGTGCCACTTTTGGCTCAGGCTTAGGCTCAGGCGCTGGCTCTGGCTCTGCATCCTGTACAGCACTCTTACGCTTCCGGCCACGCTTCTTCTTGCCCGTTGTGTCCTCTTTTATAGCATATACTGCTTCTGGCTCCGCCTCTGGCTCATCCGACTCGATCGCAGAGCATTTACGCTTCCGACCACGCTTCCCTTTACCCTTCGTGGCATCTTTCTCAGCACGTTTTCTTCGTGCCTCCTCAATATCCTCGAAACTCATTACCTTCCCCTGTCCCTTCCCTAGTACGTCGGACTTAGTTAATCGGCGAGTTTTGGCTTCGTTGTTCATACTAGTCAGGAGTGAGTTTCGTTCATTAAGGAGGGCATAATAGGCAATAGATGTTTAGCCGGCATTGGCAAGCTTCTGAACATGCCTCTGCATCCGCAGTATGCTCGTCTCGTTAATGGTACAGGTATCCTACTTGATTTGGTCATGTAACGACATAATAGCTTCTACTGTTACTGGCGTCACAGGCGTTTGTGGCACTTCATCTACACCCACCTTAATATCATCGGCCCTTGAGACAGTCAAAATAGGGGGAGGCTTCGGTGTCTTCCTTAGTAACTTACTCTGTCTAGATTGAATAGAAACAAACCACACGCCGCCTATGCGGACGTAATATTTCTCTTTGTGAACGCCCTCTCTCTTACAGGGCTGTATATAGAGGTAAAATGCTCCTTGCCAATTGTGTTTGTACCTCCTCGAAACAGTCGATCAACCTCATCTCGATAGGCTTCCTTAAGTGGTGCAAAGACTCCGATATCATAGGGCTGAAGCTTGTGGGTAGTATGGGAGGGGAGACGACAAAGAGTGATATTGTTCTCAAAATAGAACTCTAATACTTCGAGGGTTTCGTGCGTTCCAAAGCCGTCCGAAATTAATACCCGTGGTTTGTTATTAGCCTGTTCTTTGGTTTGCGGATCAAAGACACGCTTGAGCCACTCAAAGCTAATCTTGGAGTCGGTGTACCTAGATTCCGAGCACGCATAATGCCATCCAGGTGTGGGGAAGGTAGTCTAGTTACTTCGATGGGTGGTGGCCGGCCAAATAATCATTGGTAATAAAGACTTACCGTTTGCACTGATACACTCTATAGTAGTCACCGTTGTTCGCTTGACGCCTACGCCTCTGTAGTCTCGCTGATCGTCTTTACTTACAAGGACCTTGATAGAGTTGAGCATGTACAGCATAACTCCTGTCTCGTCTATATTATAGACATTCTCTGGCAGAATAGCGGAATCCTTCAAGACCGTCTCGATCACCTCGAACCAGTGTAGTATCTTATTATATGTATATATCTCATGACGTTTCCAGTCCATCGCCTTCATCCGTCGAGATTTTAGTGCTGGATGACGTTTCTGGAAGGCTTGAGCCTAGTTCCGATGCGGTGGCTTCGTCGCTTTATTCGCCGTGGAGCGCCGGCGGGCGACGCTAAAGGCGAGGGACGGGATATACTTGATTCGTACAGGATTCCCCAGGTCAGCCATCTGCTTCATATACTTTTCAAGGGCTTTCTCCTCTGAAGGAGTGAGATATTGCTGGCCTTGGGCCTTCTCTTCTCTTGAGCGCCGCCCATGATCGCGATAGTACAGAGTACTCGACGGCACTCCACTACGCTTTGATATGGCATCATATGTTCGAGGCTCTCCTGGCAGAGACGCCTCTACAAGGGCTTTACTGGCGCGGTCGCTCATAAGGCATTACCTTTCGTGCCTTGTATGGAGATGGGATGAAGCCCGGAACAGAACAAGTGGCAACTTTGTACGGAAATAGACAAGTGGCTTTCCATGGAAGCTTCTGGAAGAACGCCACAGTCTCACGTAATATATATACAGGCATAATTAAATGATACTAGCGTGGCTGCGAATACAAAGGACGATATATCTTTCTCGCTTATTAGGATGCTTGGCGTTTTATGCTTCACCCCCACCTTGGTCCGGATAAATCCGGCAGGCAAGTTCCCTTGTGCTTTGTATCTTCAAACTTGGAAGCTGTGTTTGAGCTTCATAGAGGCTTTATAATGTAGCCCCGAATTTTGGGGACGGGCCCATGAACATAATTGAACAGGAGGGAAGCGTTTAGTTGGCTTTCAGCGCTGTCAACAGGACAAAGAGTAATAAATCAGAACTTTAATATTTTCTTACTGCAAAGCAAAAACCACTAGGTTACTAGTAGAAGAGTAATCGGAAACATATTATGACTCTTTATCAATATGTGGTGGGGAGTCAAACCCTTGAAACCATAAAGTTGTTCTGGCACGCAGTGTTTTCCGGTACGCAGTGATGGACATTAGGCTTTCCGGCCATAAACGCATCGTCACACTATTAGTAAATGTAGCTTAGCCTAGGATGCATTAGCATCTCACAATAGGATATGAAGAGTAGGCGCTTTGTGAGACTTCTCGTTGGGCTTATTGCCTCTCTCTAGCACTTCCGTGTCGGTCAAAACTTAAATGAGCTCAACACGGTAAGATGTATTATAAAAGAGCGCGACTTAGTAATTCGCTAGTCTTAAGTTCCCAGGTCAGAGATAGTAAATTACCGAAATCGATAACTCATATTATGTACTTGTCTTAAAGGCGGCATATATATATTCAATTATCGAAGCTTGCTGGTAGAGACTTGGTGGACTTCTGAGAGCCTTATGCAGGAGTCAGAATTTGGTTTCTGGGGTAGGGTAAAGAGAGTATTTCTCAGGAAACATTTAATAGGGACTGCCCTCTATAATACAGGAACAAGCGAGTCTTTATATAGAGAGTGACTGCCTGACTAATCAAGTTTTAATATCCTCCAGAATCTTCTTTACCACCTTACCGATAATTTGTAATAATTACTAGGGAAATAAGTGACTCATATAACCACTATTACGTTATAGGGGCTAACAACTTCGCATGCGGCCTTCTGCAGTACAATTATCTAATAACCAATAAAACCGTGACACACAGCATAATGCAGAAAGGTTTTCCCGCAAATTATAGGCGTCTGAGGCCTCGCATATGCAAAGTACCTTGTGGTTTGATTTTGTATTCCCACACGATTTAGAAACTTCGTTTATTGGGTTAAGATATTCACAGATCGAGCGGAAACGCAAAAGGAGAAGCAGATGTAAGTAATTGCAAGAAATCAAATAGTATCCCACTACATTGCCTAAGCTTATTCTCCCGGGAGACCCAAGTTTCCTCCACCTCACATCGTCATTACCTCCAGCCATGACACAACGAAAACCACAACGAAGACCACAGCAACCAGCTTGGTCCATGTTCCCATTACTGCACGATGATGTGTCTCGCTTGCTCGAAGGCCACCCATTTACGTTCCACAACCTCGACGATGAAATTAGTTGTATCCGAAGTTACGACACAGCTATTATGGGCCGATTTCACTGCCGCAGCCGAAAGTACTAGTCAAAAACATGGTAAAACAAGCAAATCGCTATCACGATTCTCATGTACCCGGGCGAACGATACAATGCAAGAGTGTACTATCAATGTTGCCAGGCGTGTAATGCGCTACAAAAGCCAATTTTGGACGATTTATACGCAGAAAGGATGTAGAGCTGGACATTGCGTCGAGGGCAGCCGGATTGATGGATTCCTCGCTTAATTCTCAAACTTTTCGCTTGGAAAGACATAATGTATCGAGACGAGATCTACGAGGACTTGGAAAGTGGGTCTCGCATGGCACCAACAAATAGTACTACTATGTACAGCCAAAGCTATTAAGATCGGATGACAACAATCTATCCTAGCCACTGTATGTTCTTCTTTAAAATGATTATATAGAACGTGAGCCTATCGTTTTCGCAAGGCGGCAGAGACTACCTGCCCGATCGAACAGAAATGCGATGCAAAGCCCACCTCATGATAGCCGCAGAGAGTCTGCATGAGACTAGCAGCCTTGCTGATTCCTTCACCACGATAAGCACCTGGTCGTCTTAAGCCGCGTATAGTGAATCTTACTCGGTGGGCTTTGTGGGATTGAAGTTAACAGCAGTAGGCTTAAAGAAGCTGCTAGACGTGAGCTACAGTAGTCGATGCCGCCCTCCCACCGCTAATAGAATAGAATAGAACAGAATAGAAAGAGATGGACAACCGTTAAAGGACAGTGATATTCGCAACTATTTTCTCGATCGGCTTCTCTTCGCTTGAGCGAGACGGATAATCCCTGCCTCTCGCGAAAATGGCACAGCATTCAGATCTCGAAGCCGGCACTGGACTCCCCACTATTCCAACCCTAGTAGCTCTCTCAAGTGCAAGGGAACCAGTCCGAGTCGCAAACCTGCCCTATTTACGTTCGAAATAGAAAATGAAAGTTCGTCCCCTCCGAACGGCGCAGGCTTCGGGGCAAGCAGAACATTTCTTCGAGGCTCTTCGTGTAGAGCTAGGAAATAAATCACACGAGCACTGCCTGTTTGTGTGCTAGGAAAACGAGGTTGATGATCAGAGGGCTATCCCCTTATTAATTGACGATAGAGAGGATGAGGCGAGGGTATACTAAGACTTAGTAAAAGTATAGTATGAGAGGCATGGGTGGTGGTGGAAATACATCCCTTTCCACAAAGTGCAGGTGGAAGAGGTTGAAGTAAGTATGAATAATCTTAAACAGGATACTGCTAACCTCAGTAATATATTTCTTTCCTAGGAAAGCAGAGGAACGACTTCTCTGTGGTTATTAAGAGGTTGTACATCCCTAGAATTAAAGCGCGGCTCACTAGCGATCTCGAAGATACTAGCACTAATGTGGGTAAAATGATAGATCCGCTCAACTACTCCCTCATTTGCGAACAAGATGCTAGCACCGGCACATGGTCCCACGATAATGAAGATTGCTTGATGGGAAATGACCCGTTTAGTTATGCCTGCTTATTTCAGATTAAACTAGATTCATAGAGGAAACTTAATAGGCTGGGACTTTAGTTATTGCTATTATAGTGCTTCCGTGATCCTGAGAAGGCGGCTACTCAAAGAACATTATAAGGCTTGGCGTAAGAGAGTTGTATATATCGCATTTCGTAAGTTTAGTCCCCCCTATAGCTTGCCCTACGCTGATAGAGCAACTAGAGAGATCAAAGGTAAGCGTTATTTCCAGAAACGAGTGGCGGAGGCGCAATTTAGGGCACTCATGATTTAGGCGGGTTTCAGTAGATAGAGACCGTTCGATATTCGTGTCGTTACGATGACCATCATTATACTGTGGAAAGTGAGCGGAGGGACTTAGGAGGCTGCTTTCGCTAGTGGTGGCTTTTTAATTATGCTGGTTTCGCTTTCGTCGAGGATATACAAGTAATAGAAGCCAGGTTTTAAAAATTCAGGTGAGGAGACAGGTGCGAGCTAAGGCATGTATAAGCTCTCGGGAGGCAGGGAGGCCAAACCTGGGAACTAGCCGGCGAAGATTTCTTTCTCACCCACCAACTCTGAAAATTGTTTCTTACCCAAGCGTACATCGCTAAATCCACCTACTCAATCTACTAATACAGGTGACGGACCATGGCCTATTTGGCCTGTACCAAGTTCGAATTCACGTAACAATCAAGAAACCGTCCCGTGTATCCTCGCTGTATGGTTCTGGAGATACATCTTATACTCTAAGGACATCCGATAGACCTTACACATAATCGAATCTCCTTGTCGAATATTGGCCAAATGTTTCCGCTTAAAATGCTTAGTTAGGTCGCCTGGAGTCGCAAATAAATACACACGCTTCTCGACCGGTAAACTCTTCTCCCCTAAACATACAAAGCAGATAGTGGGCCTCTTCTCCTTGAACACTAACAACATAGCAGCGCTTAGCGCTTGCTTCTCAGCATCAGTAACCATCAGATGTGAAGAGGATCCTTGCGCCTGGGTTAATCGCCTTCCACGTGGCATATCAACAGTACCGCCTTCTTGGAAGTGGCAGTAGGCAGTGACAGCATCGATTGCAGCATTACGCCGACGAAATTCTTCTTTTACAGTCGAACCCGGCAGGGTCATGACTGTCTCGACCAAGCGCTTTTGTATTGATGGCATCTCAGGAAGCTGAATGACCTTAGCCTCAGGAGCGTCGCTGAACTCAAGTCCAGCGAGCTGGAGCTCGACCTCGTTGACAGGGTGCTCTCTATCCCAGGCATCTCGGACCTGCTTGAGTAGTGCGGCCCTTAAACGCTGCCTCAGGTTGACAATCTCGCTGCTGATGCTCCCGTACCCAGGTTGTTTCGTTGCCGAGCCCTTGTAGCGCTGGTTCCATCTTGCGCGCTATGCTAGAAGTTGACGGAGTGGGGGGTGTTTATCGACGGACTGGGACTGCTCGAGTGTGAGGCATTCCGGGCGATCAGGATCAATCTATCGCGTCATCCGAGAAGCGGCTTGTATTAAGTCTTTCTACAGCTCGTAACCCGATACGATGGCACGGACGTTAGTAGATCGCCGTGGGAGGTAGTGCTTAATAAAAGTGTTGATATTCGCGTGTTAAAGTATTATGTTCTGTAGTACGTCACTTATGTCCTCTGTTCGTGTTAGTACCCGACTGACTATAGCTGTAGATATAAGGTTGTAAGGTACTTACTACTCTAGTTAAATTTATTACCTACGTTATAACGAAGACAGTGTGGGCGCGTGAGGTCTAAGAACCTAAGTATGAGGCCGATAATCTTTATTAACGATAAAAGAGTTACGTATGTTAGACGCTTGTGAGGCGAGATCTCGTAACCGTAGCCTGTCCTAATCAACTTCCTAAATATAGGGATATCGAGCATACTCGGCTTAAAGAGTAACTCTAGCTACAAATAGCTAGGTCGGATATCTAGTTCGCTTAATTATGTGATAGACGTGAGATTCGGAGCTACAAATACTCTGTCGGTAAAGATCAAGCCTAAGAGCTACACATACGGGCTGAGGATAAGAGAAGGATCGAAGATAACCTTAGGGAGAACGAATTTGATACTAACGTGTGTAAGTAGTGTTTTAATGAGATGAAAATGAGTTTAGGGAAGCGGACGGTATAAAACTTACGAATCTTTTTCCCTAAGAAACTACTTAGTAAATTCGTAGGTAAATTCTATTAAGATCTGTTATAGGCCGCTATTCGGGTCCCGAATTTTAGCTATAATAATATCGCGGTAGCGAAGATTTAATTAAGAGCGCTTAAGGGCGGTTTCTAGAGAACCTAGCGAGCTAGTAGAATAGAGTAAGCTGAACGCGGTGCCGGCCGTGTATGAACTGTTTTTTAGTCGTAGTTAAGTTGCCCTAGAGGTATTCTATGAGATCTTCGATATATATTACTGTTTTCTCGCGCTTCTTCTTTGTGAGCTTGTGCTTCTTCGCTAGTTTCCTTAATATCTACAAAGCTAGCTGTTAGTATTCGGTCGCCGTAAGAAAGGAGATTTAAAAACGTATTAATAGAACATACCCGATAGATCTTCCGATTAATCTCTCCTTTAATCTTATCGCTAGTCGCCCTCTTATACACAAGTCGAAAGACTTTCTAGTATGTCCCGAGGGTGTAAGTAGATCGGACGCCGCGAACCCTCCTCCCACCCTTCCCACGACGCTGATTGAGAATCCAGTCGAAAAATGTATTAACAACCCGTAGTGAGATCTCTATCATCGTTTGTTAAGGATCCTTTTATGTATACTTATAATACCTAAAAGCTGTTAGTTTGGTTTAATGGATCTGCGAATGGGACGAGAGTCGTGACACTTACTAGGAAAACCGTTCCTTGATATAATCTAATAAAAGGTAGCTGCTATCGCTGTAATCCTTAGTCATATACTCGGATTCCATTAAAGTCATCCTCTTGATTAAGGTAATATTCTGGTGGGTGGTCCTTGTCCTCGTTCTCGTTAATGATTATGCCTTCTGTATTATTCTCTCCTTCGACGTCAGAATCACAGTCTGTTAGGTTAGTATTAGAATCGGTCAACCCCGACTCGTCCCCTGTATCGAAGTAAGTCTCGAGATCGGTATTATCACCTTTAGAGGAGACAGTAGATGAGGAGGGTTGCCGGCAACGACGTATGTTAGCTGTATCTGTCGAAATGTGGTCGAACGGCAGGATATATTAGGAGAGTTCTACGGCCTCTGCAGAAACATGAGAGCGTAGTCGAGAGTTGGAGTGAGAACGAGAAAGAGGTGGGGAGATAAGGCGGAGGAAGAGAGAAGGAAGACTAAAGAAATAGGATGACTGCCATCCTGGGATACTAGGGGCAGCCATTTTCTGCTTCCTAAAGTAGCATTTACGGAAGTGAGAACGAGAGAAACAAGTGTCTAGGTACGATGATGACTATTAAAAGGTGGTTCCTACAGTAGTCAGCCCCGCCGGGCGCCAAGTGGTCGTGCTAAGAGTCGGTGCCGCTCTTGCCACTAGGTGCGCGAGCGTTAGAGCAGCGCGAGATTTTAGTAAGTCGGCTGCAGAAAGCAGCGGCCAAACCCCCCCGAAAACAGCAGCCAATTTGCCGTCTGGTAGTGTAATATGGTATTATTTAGAAGACTTTTATTATAATAAATGCTAAGTAATAACTATAAGAAGAAGGCTATGTAGATCTTAGTAGAGAACGTTAAATTAATATAAGAACGACTCTAATAAGGTTAATAAGAAAGAAGTAGTAGAAGGTATAATTAAAGATAATAATAATAGTCTAGTTTATAAACCAAGGCCTCTACTACTACTCGAGTAGAAGACTTAAATTAAGGAACGATAACACCATAGAATTATATACTTCGATACTACATAATAAACTAAATGCGCGTAGCTAATTATTATGTGGTAGGCATATAAATTAGCTAAAAGCTAAAAGCTAATAAAAGTCGGAAAGTCGGCGAATTCTATTTGCACAACCTGTCAACCTGGTCCACCATAGTCGCGTTCTGCCTAGCAAGCGCCAGAATTCAACATGGTAACCTTCTTTCTCTTTTCATATTCTCTCTGCTTCCCGAATGTATAATTACGAATTGACTCATTGATTCCATCTCGCATTTTCACGATTTCCTTATAGCAGAATCTATTCTCAACTAAAATCGAAACTCCACTCTATTGAAACAGAGGTGAGGCTGCTAGACGAACCTGTTCGGCACATTGCCGCGAACGAGCTAGCGCTAATATATCTAGATTGAAGTTAAATCACAACCCGTCTACTACTATACTTATCCCCTTGTTGCCGATCCGAACCGACCGAACCTATTGACCACTAGTACGGATTCGTCATTTTGAAGCTTTTACATCCATGAGATTCGCCGAGACCCGGCTGCGAACAAGCTAAACTCGCGAAACCCGATTTACATTCGAAATCCGAATCACATTCCACGCATGACAACACCGAAGCTTGAAATCATTTCTTCGACGATATCGACCCTCCGTCTCTCGATCCTTCACATCTCGGGGAACCATAGTTTTAGTAAGGCGGCTTTGCCACTGAAGTCACGCTCCGTAGCAAGATCTACAAGGAATTCATCAACTCCCCGAGCTATAGCTCGCATTTTCGCCTTCTAGTTGTGACTATGCGTCTCATGCATACAGAAGAAATCAAGCTCTATGAATTTGGAGATAGAGAGGCACCAAAATACGCCATTCTTTCCCACACGTGGGGATCGGAGGAGATTGCACTCCAGGATATCGAAACGAACAGGGCAGTAAAACTCCAAGGTTACGAAAAGGTCCTCAAGGCTTGCTCGGTGGCTGCAGCCAAAAAGTTCGACTATATCTGGATCGACACTTGCTGTTTTGATAAGACAAGCAGTGCGGAACTTTCGGAGGCGCTCAACTCTATGTATCGTTGGTATCAAGAAGCGGAAGAATACTACGCATATCTTGCAGACGTCCCACACAACTCCGTTAATCAAGTACCTGCAACCACCGACCCCAAGTTTCGGGACAGCAGATGGTTTACGAGGGGGTGGAGTCTCCAGGAGCTTATCGCGTCATTATCAGTAACATTTCTCGATGGCGAATAGCAAGAGATCGGTACCAAGTCAGATCTACAACGGGATATATCTGAGATCACCGGAATCCCAGGTAGTTTCCTGTTAGGAGATGATTTAAGGCATGCTAGTGTCGCTCAAAGAATGTCATGGGCTTCGAAAAGAGAGACAAGCAGGACGGAAGACATTGCCTACTGCTTAATGGGTTTATTCGGCATATATATGCCTATGATATATGGTGAAGGAGAGAGAGCGTTTAACAGACTTCAGGAGGAGATTATGAGGGTCTCCGATGACCATAGTATCTTTGCCTGAAGGTCAAAGGAGGTTCACGGGGGAATTCTCGCAAATTCACCAGCTGCATTCGCTAACTCTGGCAATATCATTCCAGTCAGTCCTGACTATGCCACAAGTAGTCCTCCAACACTAAGCAGCAGAGGAATCCATTTGTCCCTTCATTTGATCGATAATGGCAACGGTCACGTGCTTGCCATTCTTGACTGTAAAGAGATTGGGAAAGAGATTATGAGAGTTGCGCTTTGCCTGAGAGATGACTACGAAAGAATAAGGATTATGTCAGGGAGAATAGCACAACGCTTGAACCAATCAACGTGAAAGATAATGATCCGTCGCGAAATCTTTTAACACCTTTATATGTCCGGCAATGGCATCCAACTCGCCACAGAAAATGGAAAGACATGGAAAAATTGGCAATTAAGCTAACAGGAGTAGATTCAGAGGAGCTCGCTCTACGCATCTTCGATTTGAACTCTAATCACGAGCTCTATGGAGGCTATATACATATAAGTATAGTAGGCATTCCCGATGGAATATTTGGTCGACTGCTTGTTGTGTGCACCGACGGAAACTTTTTCCAAATATCATTGACGAAGGACGGAAGACATCTTTTCCAGTTATTTCTACAAGTCTTAAATTGAATTTACAGAACGTTCAGGAGGCGATTGACCCCGAAAAGGAGCGAAAACGACCAAAATCGAATTGTTGAAGTGCTCGATGATGGGCAGCAAGTACACGTTGCGATTCAGAGACAAGTCCTTTTACGTGGAGGGAAAAGATGTCTTACAGGGGTCGTAGAGATAAGTTACTCTAAGCCAGGGCTGTGGCTTGAGCACATAGCTATATTAAAACAATCGACTAGTCAAAAGTCGCTTCTGACGCACGCAGCGCTACGATGGCTCACAACAGTTATCGAGAATCTTCTCGATCAATACGGTACTGAATCAACATCCAAGAATGATTTGTGGACCGCGCTCTCTTTGGCGGCAGGGGGTGGGCAAAAGGCAATTGTCAAGCTGCTACTCGAGAAGGGGGCCGAGCTGGAGTCGAAAGATAAGAATAGTTGGACGCCGCTATCGATGGCTGCCCAGAACGGGCACGGGGCCGTAGTGCAACTGCTACTCAAAAGGGGCGCCAACGTTGAGGCAAAGGACCAGAAGGACCAGACGCCGCTGTGGTGGGCTGTCCAGAACAGACACAAGGCTGTAGCGCAACTGTTGCTCTTGAATGGCGCCGACGTTGAGGCGAAGGGCAAGGAGGATAAGATGTCGCTGTGGTGGGCTGCTAAGAACGGGCATAAGTCTGCAGTGAAAGTATTGCTCGAGAACGGCGTTGATGTCGTTTCGAAAGAGTCCTATGGTTGGACGCCGCTGTGGTGGGTTGCTAAGAATGGGCATGAGGATGTAGTGCAACTGCTGCTCGAGAAGGGCGCCGACATTGAGGCGAAGGACAAAGGGGTTCAGCAGCCATTATGGCGGGCTGCCCAGAACGGGAACAAGGCAGTAGTGCAACTGCTGCTCGAGAAAGGAGCCGACGTGGCAGCGGCTGATGAGTATGGAAAGACGCCACTCCTCATGGCCTCGCAGAACGGGTATATCGAAGTCGTCCAGCTTCTTCTTGAGAAGGGAGCTGACGTCGAGGCAAGTGATATTAGATGGATTGGGACATCTCTATTGTGGGCCTCACGTGAAGGGCACGTCGCGATAATTCAGCTACTACTCGAGAAGGGAGCCGACGTCAACACAATAGATAATCAAAAGAAGAGGACACCGCTATGGTGGGCCACAAACGAGGGGCACGTCGAAGTAGTCAAGCTACTACACGAGAAGAGAGCCGATGTCAGGACAAGAAATAGTTCTTCTTAACGTAGTTGTAAGAAGTAATACTACAGCCGGGGTACCTAAGACATATATAAATATTAAAGTTTTTATAATCTTAGTAAAATCTTAGTACCTTTATTAGCTTATTATTAGACAAGTAGCTTTAATTAGTAGGTTATTTTTATAGAATAGTATCTAAGATAAATTTAAGTAGATAGATAATTAAGTTTTAGTATTTTATATATAGTCTTATACTATATAATAGAATAAAGAAAATTTTTAAAATCTAGGTTATCTTAGATTATTATAAAAAGAAAGTTATATTAAGTACTTACTAATCGTATTAATATAAAGAAGATAATAATAAATATACTTAGATTTATAAAAGATTATAAAGTAATAATAAATAATAATATAATTTATTAGTAAGTTATATATATTAGTAAGTCGTATACTTTTTCTTTATATAGAACTTTAAAGATAAATAATAATCTTAATAAAAATAATTTAATTTTTATAAATTAAATTTTAAGAAGCTAGAAATATCTTCTTCTATTTTATAAGTTTATATATTATAACTAGCTTCTTTATAAGTACTATATTATTATTTATTTATCTATTACTTATTAGCTTAATAATCTAGTTATTTAAAAGGTTATTCTTAGTATACTAATTTATAAGATAGTTCTTCTCTTAAACTACTAAAAATAAAGATAATATCTAACTCTTACTACTTATATAAATAATTACTATAATTTATTTCTAATTCTTTAACTAAACTATCTTTTCTTTATTATATTAATTAGTATATATAATAACTATAGAAGAGTAAATAATATCTATTATAATATAGTTTATTACTAAGTAGTATATATTACTAAGTAGTATACTTTTTCTTAGTATAGAACTTTAAATACTAATAAACTAACTATAATAAAGTAAATTAACTAAAACTACTCTAAATCTATTAAAGTAACTACTTCTATAGTATCTTAATAAGTTTATATATTATAACTAGTCTCTCTATAGGCCCTAAAGTATTTTATAGACGGCTAACTCTCTTTATAACTACCTTCTACTATATATATATCGCGTCGTACCTTCTTCTCTACTTTCTTACGAGCTATTATATTCTACGTATCTTCTACTATAAGTACGTCTTCTTAACGAATATAAGTCTTTTTTATTCTATAGTGTTTACTAAGTACTTTATTAGCTACTTAAAGAATAAGTACTTTAATAGATAGAAGGGTTATTTTATATATTATTCGCTCTATACTCTTTACTAAAGCTTTAATTATCTCGAAAAGAGAGGTTAGTAAGCTCTCTTAGTAATAGGTAATTCGGTTTTAAATAAGAGCTATTTATAAAAGAGCTTTAGTAGAGTTTAAAGAAGTCTAGAAGATCTAAGAGTTAATATTAGTAGAAGAAGTTTATAGGAGAGTTAGAGTCTATAACTTTACGTTAAGCTTTAAAAGTACTACTTACGAGTTAAAAGATATAAGACTAGCTCTATAGAACCTAGTCTAATAGTTCTAAGTTATTATTAACTTCTTATATACTACTATAAAGGCTAGAAAGAACTTAACCTTTATAATATAGTTAATATAAGCCTTAATAAAAGTCTTAATCTACTAGCTATATACTCGCTTTAAGATACTAAAATATCTAATATTAAGAGGCTAAGTGAGATAAGAAGAGTAAGAAGGTAATCTAAGAGTTATAATATTATATATCTTATAGTACTCTTAAAATTCGGTCGATTTATAACTCTTATACCTATTAAGAACTAGTATTTAATAGAGACCCTTTACTCGAGTAGTAGTATACTTATCGAAGTATTTTATCTAGTCTAGACCTATCTTATTATTTATCTATCTATTCTCTATTAGCTTAATAGCCTAGTCGTATAAGAGACTACCTTTTATATACTAGTTCGCGAGATAATTCTTCTCTTAAATAACTAGAAATAGAAGTATATTATAGCCTTTACTATTAATATAGATAATCGCTATAGTCTATTTCTAATTCTCTAACTAAACTATCTTACCTCTATTACGTCGATCTATCTAAGTAACAACTATTATAGTATAGATAATATCTATTATAAAGTCTATCTCGTTAAAGTTATAGAAGTTAGAGTCTATAATCTTATATTTCGCTCTTATATTCTTAACTAGCCGGAACTATACGTCTAGCGCGTTAGAATCTTTATATAAGACTCTTTAGAAGTCGTAGACATAAGTAAAACGCGTCTTTAGGTCTAGTTAGTATTATATAAATTAATACGCCTAGAGCTTACTAACACGTTCTCTCTCTCTCGATTCTAGAATATAATTCGTTATATCTTCTATACTAGTAAGCCGGGGTGTAAATCCTCTTAAATCTAAATTAAGTATATATTAAATAATTACTTACTCTTCTATTTTAGAGAGTTTATAATAATTAGACTTTATTTTACTATAAGAGGTTCGATTAACTATTCTCTTATAAAGTATTATTTTAAACACTTTATAGATCTTTACTATAGACTAATAGCTAAGTTTTTTAGATATCTAAATAGTCTTAATAGCTAGAATAATTTAAGCTTTAGCTATATAGATTTCTATTTATAGTTATTAAGCTATTATATTATAAAGGTATAAGATAGGTTACTAAGAAAAAGTATACTACTTAGTAATATATACTACTTAGTAATAAATTATATTAAATCTTATTTTATTAAAGTTATAAAAATTATAGTCTAGAATACTATATTTCTCTCTTATATTCTTAATAAGTTAAAACTATAAACTATTAAGCTTCAAATTCTTATATAAGACTCTTTAGAAGTTATAAATATAATTAAAATATATCTTTAAGTCTAGTTATTATTTTATAAATTAATATACCTAGAGTATTTTAATATAATATCTCTCTTAAGATTCTAGTATAAAATTAGTTATATCTATTATACTAGCTAACTAGAGTATAAATTCTCTTACATTTATATTAAGTATATACTAAAGAATTACTTTCTCTTCTAATTTAGTTAATTTATAACTTACTAATTAAGCTTTAGAGCGAGAGGTTTAGTTAGTTATTCTATTATAAAGTATTAATTTAAATACTTTATAGATCTTTATTATAGATTAGTAGCTAATTTTTCTAGATAATTAATAGCTTTTATAACTAGAATAATTCTTATTTCTTAGGTTTAAACTTTTATATTTAGTTATAAAGAAAATATATATTAAAGTTTATAGATTAGATACTAAGAGAAAGTATATAACTTACTAATATATATAACTTAAATATAAATTATATTATAAGAAAAAAATAATTATATATATAAAGTTAATTTATCTTCTATTATAAAGTAAATCTTTTATTTTATTTTATTTTATTAGTTAATAGATTACTAAGACGATTTTAATATAATATAGTTTATTAGTAAGTTATATATATTAGTAGATTATATACTTTTTCTTAGTACTTAATCTATAAACTTTAATATATATTTTCTTTATAACTAAATATAAATATTTAAACCTAAGAAGTAAGAATTATTCTAGCTATAAAAGCTATTTAATTATTTAGAAAAATTAGCTACTAGTCTACTATAAAGATCTATAAAGTACTTAAATTAATACTTTATAATAGAATAGTTAACTAAACCTCTTATCTTAAAGCTTAATTAGTAAGTTATAAATTAACTAAATAAGAAGAGAAAGTAATTCTTTAATATATACTTAATATAAATATAAGAGGATTTATACTCTAGCTAGCTAGTATAAAAGATATAACTATTATAAAGTTAGAGAAACTAGAAGCTAAGTATATATAGTATAAAGTATATATATACTACTAGTATCTTATATTTAAGCTTTTATTTCTCTAGAACTCTCTTCTCTTCTTACTTTATTATTTACTTAATATAGTAGTTT
>MU251749.1:1428-33969 GCA_019669835.1 Amylocarpus encephaloides
TTAAACACCAAAAAAAAACACTGGGCGGTAGCTAATTCTTAGTTTACACCCCCCCCCCCCCCCCCACCCCCCCGGGGGGGGGGGGGGCTTTTTGGGTTTAGTTTACCTATGGCTTCCTTTAACGCCTTTGCCTATATATTTATTAATTTTAATAGTTCGTTTATTGGTTTTTTTGTTAAAGAAAGTAAAAACCCATCTCGATCAAATGATTTATACAAGCGGCAGAAACCATTTAGAGCCAATATTAATTTGAAATGAATGTATTTCCTTGGTTTTTACTCTCTTAACATCAACAATAATAACAATAACAACAAAACGAATTATGAAAAATAGAAACACTGAACCAGCCTCTCATGTCATGCCATCTCATCTCGAGGTACTCGCCACATTGCCGCCGCGACAAGTGAGCCTATCCCAGCGACTCCCCCCGCTGGAGGGATTCCTTTCATTCCTCCGGACGACAAGTATCGATCCTCCCGCCGACCCCTCTCCCCCATCCGTCGTCATACACCCCTCGATACATTCATGGAACTCCAAGCGAGATCCGACAATGGCAGAGAACGACCACGGACAATGTACTGTACTGTACAGTACAACCCCTCCCCTCCCTCCCCTCTTCCCCCTCTTCCCCCCATCCTCCCCGACCGTCAAATCCTCCCGACGCGCAGGAGCCCATTTCGGAATACGAGACGTCATAAGAGAAATCAGGAATCAAGCGGGAGAGGGGCACTCGACATCAACCTCCCTCTACCCTAGAGGTCCCTCAACTATCGCGGATCCATTGGAAATATGCTACACAAAGTACTCCAGCTCCACACATATTTCCACTGCGCACCGTACCATGCTAGAAAGGACCACTGCCGTCGACGTCCAGTTTGGTAGGCCAAGTTCGCCCCCTATTCTTATTATTACGCGAGTACCATTTCTCCGACCTATTTACTACAGTATCACTACCGGTCCCTTCTCCTGCTAAAAACAACCCTGAAATTGACTTCCATGCACTTTCCTTCCTCTCCCTTCTTCTGAATGGATTTCCGAGCCTTGAAGTCCTCGTCATTTACTTAGGAGAGATGATATTTTCGCTTCGAGCCGAGGCCGAGTATCCTGCGTGGACTATTCTTGCGTTAACTTGTGACTTTGCTTGACCATAATAATGTACACCATGTTGGTTATTAAGAATAAAATCCCCCAAAATTATATCATGGGATTTTCTACGCAAGGCTGTCCAAGTCATTATTATAGCGTAGATATCATAGAGAGATCGTTGATGAAAACATGGGTATGCGCGATAGGCTTCAAGAACTCCACCCCGAACCCAGTCTTAGACATCCCAGATTATAGCCCAAGAGGATTCACGGATCCAAGTAATGATGTTCAAGACTAACCCCCCGTTATTTACTTTGAAACCAAGGGAACTTCTTTTTCACCGTTTCTACAGGACCAGAGGAGTTTTCTAATGCCAAAGAGCGCTGGTATATATCCTATGATATGTTAGTGACACGCCAGTCTGAATGGATACCCATAATCACCTCGTCATCTACTGGCATCCGGCAGTCCAAGATCATCTCTCGAGCACCGTCATGCGTCGAGAGGTTTGGATATGAGACCACCTGACTCTTCATGATAGGTAGAATGACCTCTGACAAAACCTCGAATTTTTTCCAATTAATCCGTTCTCCATTCGCGCCCACGAAGGTCCGGCTACCTTCTTCGGCAGACACGAGGTCCCTTCTATGCAAAGGAATGAATGGTATACGTGGCAAGGGAGAATTCTCCCACGCTAAGCGGTATGCAAAATGACTCTTTTGACTTCCCATCAAGACCACAAGTCTCGCAAATCGTTTCTGGACCTCCGCCGGCACAATATTCCGGGTTTGCGTCAAACGGTGAATAGCACTTCCGTTGATTCCCGCCAAAACAGCAGCCAATCCATTGTAATTGTTCAGCAGCCGCAATTTCAGAGCAATAGTCATGAATTTCTCAAGCATCTGCGCTCTGTGCTTCGCTTTGTCTCTCATGAGAATCATGTTTGCAACCCAATGCGCAATATGATTGAAATGGCGGATCATGCGATTGACGTTTGTCAAGCTCTTGCATTTCTCTTTCTGTTCCAACGAGAGACTGACGTGGCGGACCAGATCTCGCAGTCGTATAGATGAGAACATGACCCAGTCAATTCTCGTCATTTCATCGGCGATATCATCCTCGGAGGTATCCATGAATATGTGATAGCGAAATTTAGTAAGTGGAAGATTAGATTTCGGCACCATTGTTGCCGCCTCCTTTTCATAGTCATCCACGGTATGAAATGACCCGGACATGGAATTGTCGCCCGATTCCGGTCGGCCAGAATTTGTCGATTCTGTCGTCCGGAGTTTATCCATTTCGTCGTCCTCTGCCTCGCCTATCTGTAAATCTTCCACACTTTCCTCTAGGTCACCGAGAGGGTTGGTTCTCCGCCTGATAGGAGAAGTAGGAGCAGATTCCATTAGACTACTATTCTCGCTCTCCACATCTGCATCAGTCCGAGCCCATCCCGTATCGTCATCCTCCACAACGCGAGACTGGAGTTGCATTCGCATATCCTGCGCAGCCGCAGCAAAGACTGGCTCGTTGGACAGATGGTTGATAAAGCCGTCAAGATTTCGACTCGTTGAAGGGCTAGCAAAATCCCCTGGGTAACTCGAAACCCATCTAGCGACGACGGCAATAATTCGAAGTTGTGTAGCCGTGCGTGTGAGGTAATGTGTACTTTTGTCATCGGCGATAGCTTCTAGGCGGCCCAAAATAGCTGCAAATAGTTCCCCTGGTGCAGCGAACTTCCTATATAAACATAGGAAAATATCCGAAAAATTGCTGTCCGCTCGAGACATGTTCTGACCGAGAAGTCGATCGACGAGCTCATCGAAAGACACGCCCGCAACTTTGGCCGGCTTATCAAAGAAACTGTCATCACCCCGTTGAAGTATGGGGGTATCGTCGGAGTAACGGTAGGAAGAGTCCCCTTCAGCTTCCTCCATGTCAAGGAACGAACTGTCGCCTCCTCTAGCAGGTGACGGCAAGGCTGAGCGTGACTTTGAGCCAGACAGAAATTTGCTATTTGGATCGGTGTTCTGGAAGCTGTCATGCCTGAATGCAGGGTGTGACGAGAGAGGTGGTGCCTCGTGCGGATCGGGTAGGTTAACTTGTTGCTGGAGATTTGTTCGAACGTTCTGTCTCGACAAGGGAGGTTGACGCGAAGACACTGGGGGCGGCGAAGGGAACCCACGTAAAAGGGAATAATCGGAGCTGGCACGACTGTGTTTCGATTGTTGGCTCAATGGCCTTACAGTTGGGTCCGCGGGTGTTTCAAGATGCGCCGATGATGTCGCTCGACGACGAGTTCCGGAAACATCTGGGGCGGGATTTGGGGCTTTAATGTGTTAGCTCAAGCCTCATGTACTAGCCGCATATGCTTAAAGTTTGCCAACTTCGAAATCAAAGGGCATAAGAGAAACTATTGGACAGCACGCGAAATGATATGTTGGCAAGCATAAGAAACAGGGGAGACATGACTCCTGGAACGATGACAAGGACATATATATATGTATGGCGCAACTGCAGCGACTGACCATTTCTGTTTGCCATTATGGCTCGGAGCATAGAAGACAGGCATGATCTTGCGGTTTCAGGCACGTTTGCTGCAGTCTTGACAGCTTCAATGCATGAATGACAGGCAGATTCCATGCTGTCGACATTGATCTGACGGGTATTCTCCGGGTTATCACATTTGCAAGAAACAAGTATCGTTGGAAGAGCCGAGTTTACTAGTCCGTCTAGCGCGATGGTTAGCCATGTCGTAAATGTGAAGTTCAAGGGTGCCCTACTCAAGGTGTGAGGAAGTGCGGCGATACTCTCCCGGTTCATGACATCGTAGAGCAGCAGAGCGCCGTCCATTCGTGGAACGATGTTGCCATTGATCTGCTTTGGCCATTCTATCCGACGATCCGGCGCAATGTCGAAAGATTCGAGGTCCAGCTCTATGAGACTCACCGTATACACCACATTGTCGACTGACATTCGAAGACTGGAGGCGCTCGAGGTGGGCACAGCTCGCAAGCTTAGAGCACGCTGAATGAGGGTACTCTTCCCCACACCGGCGCTTCCAATAATGGCAATATTGATGTCGGACATTCCGCTTCTTGATTGAGGCTGTGACCAGAGTTCCCAATCAGCCCTGGGCCTCGTCATTCTGAGGGGAAAGGACGTACAGGAAGATTCACAGAATTATCGACCGCCGCATTTTTGCCGGCCCGCGAATGCACTCCATCGGACCCGAGCTCTTCCTGGCGGTCCATGTATGATGCGGATCTCATTTCCTTGGAGAGAGAGACTGACTGGGGCGATTGGTAGTGCTTGAAGAAGGGATCATCGTGAACGGAAGCGACACTATCCCGATGCCTGTATAGATCGTTGCTCTTCGAGAAGGCAGTCTCCCTGGACATGGGCACAAGAGGAGCAGAAGCGGTTCGCGGGGAGATGGGTGGTCGAGCGCTTCGTGGCGTTGCGTTCGATGTCTTTGATATCTTTGGTGTCTTCGATGTCTTGGATGTCTTCGGAGAACGGTCTCCACGGTGGGAACCTCGCGAGCTGTTCGACGGCCATGCGCGTGTCGATTTGTTGCGTAGGAGGAGGCCGACCCCGTCCATCGTGCTGGACTCTCTGGAGGCAGGAGCTGGGGTTTCAAGGTCTCAAAAGAGCCCAGCGGGGTTGATTGTGGAACGGTACGGGAGTACGAGCTCTCGTTTGGCGGGTGGGCCGGTTCTGGTGGTCCCAAATGGGGCTCTTGGACACACCCTGTCAATCACGTCGGCAGGTTGTGGTAGGAGTACTCGAGTAAGTCATTGCTGGCCAGGAGACATCGGAGGAGGGAGAAGGGGAAGCGGGTGCGGATGCGGATGCGAATGCGGAGTTATGGTGCAGGAGGCAGATGGCGGGACATTCTCAAGATGCGCGGACAGAGTTGAGACGACCAGAAGCCAGAAGAAGGTGTGTTGTTGTAGGCAGGAGGGAGTGGGAAATTGAGAAATATCGATGCTGTGGTGCCTATGAAGCGGTCTATATGAGTACGGTACAGTAGCGCTTTCGGTGCGCGGTTCAAGCAACGCGGGGCGGTTTTGGGGGGGCGTGCTCCTGGATCCTGTCCAATTGGCTCACCTCAACAGCACCATGACCACTGCTTGAGGTGGTTGGCTTGGAATATCCTCAGAGCTCAGAGCTCAGATGCTCGGAACTTTCTTACTTCGTATTCCTTTCCATTTGGCTTTTGCTCCGTGGAGCATGGGGAATGTTGGAGGAGCCGCTAGGGCTCAAGTCTGAATCTCTCGGCAGCTGATTCACCACGTCGGGCTACCTCTATATATAGCAATGCAATATACGTACGAAGTACACAGACATATGGTAAGTAGTAATCACACACACATATGGTAAGTAGTAATCCATGACCGATCTTGCGCTCTATGTTTAGCCAAGCCTTTTTGGGCAAATACCCCAGCTCTGACATCCGAAACATCGAGCCACAGCTTAAGCGATCGCCAAATCCCCCCCCTTTTCGTGGTTCGCCATGTGATGCTCGAGCGTCCCCTATGCAACACAAGAGTACGTCCGTACAGTCCATGGCTCTCATGCGTCGCAAGTCTCCACCAGGATCCCTCTTGGGCAGTCAAACAAAATGAAGATCAACAGAGCCATCATCCAATAAGTACAAGGAGATCGAGGACCAACATCAGAATCCTCTGTCGAATCGTGCCTCGAGGTGGCTCCCCCGTCAAGGATGCTGAACGTAAGAGCACTGTGGCCAAAGACCCGGACTGCCCTGTTCAGAAGAGAAAAAGAATCATTCTTCCCTCCTCTCCCGGACATTCAAGCCTATCCTCTTGGAGGCTCGAGGACATTCTCGCCAATTGTCCTAGAATGCCGAGGGGATCCAGGAGTGGTGGTCGCCCTATCCTATGAGGCTCCATCTTCTTCGACGTTGCAGGCCGGCTGACGAGACGAGAAGACCATTTGACATAACCAGGCGATGAGATTTCCACGCGCATCCACACCTCTGCACGCCTCCGGATCGAGAAGTAGAGCCGAAATCGCTCTATTGCGGAGAGGAATACATACAGTACGACTGTACGAAGTACACTCGTCCCAACTGCCTCTCGCGCCTGGGCGTTTTTTCCGCCGAGGCCGCAAGCACGCTCGACACAGATTCGAACTTCACTACCCCGTGACGAGCAAAGCTTAAGCCCAAGGCGTGTGATGTGGTTTGAGGGTTCAATTCGGGTCCAACAGCCGTCTGGCCCTTTTCCCTTGCCTGGCTGGGATCGTGCTACTACTGACATCCGTATCTCCCTCCGTCGTGTTGCGCATCGTGATCATATCACTTCGCAAAGGTTGCCCTGCTCGTGCGAGAAGATCGACTGTTGTGGTCGTTCTCCACATTGCCGTTGCTTCACTGGAACGCGTTGTCTCGCCGAGTGTACACCTGACATACCAGTAACTTACCTATAAGTGTCGACACAGATCTTAAAGATGGCGGGAGTGGCTCCATTACCCTTCAAGGAAAGGCCCATCGTGAGTGGTGTTGTGTCTCGCCCGAACTCCCACCGGTTGTCCTAATTGTTTAATAGTGGAAACCTACGAGGTCCATGACATACCCTCTTCGTGAGCCCAAGGGCGATGTTGGAAAGAGGAGGGTCAAACAGGGGGCTCCCCTCGATCCAGAGGATTTAAGTCGACGACTGAATGCTCATTTGGCGGAGCAAAAGGCCAGGACCGAAAGACGTCGCGAGGCTCGGGCGGCGAAGGCGGCGGCAGCGGCACAACAAAATGGCATCTATCATCATGTTCCAGCCGTGGCAGCTACAGCATTCCAAAGGACAGCAACACCAGATGTCCAACGACAAATTCACATTTTAGCCCAGCCTACCGCCAAGGGCAATGTCGATGCTATGCACTCAGAAGATTCCACACATAGCGGGGCAACTACGAATCTGAAAAAGGCACAAGCCATGGACCATGCAACAATCCAGAAAAATCATCTGCTGAACCGCAACCAATTCCAGTGGACGAACGATATTGAAAGGGCCCATCTGGTAGACCTAGAACGTGATATTTATAAACCTCCGCAACGAACTTTTCAAACTTCAGATGTAAGGAACCGTCATGCTCCAAGGAGGCCTCGACCTCTTAGCACTGGGGATGTATTTTCCTCCGAGGAAGATGCCCCAGTCGTCGTAAAGCGAAAGTCGAAGGCCGTATTCGAGCCCAAGGACCGGCATGATTGGGCCCAACGGGACGACGAGGATAATCGGCAAAGCAGGAAAGATGGGATTAAGCTTTTCCTGAAGAAAAAGGAGTCTACTTTGGTAATGATGGTCAAGAAGGAGAAGGTCAAGGACGAGGCGCTTGCCAATGTAGGGGAACCAAGTTCAAATCTGACTGCTAAGAGTGGCAAAGGAAGATTTCTTGCTCGATTTAAACGACATCCAGGTTGACACGGATCGATCTCACGAATCTGTTTCGGTATAGAACGGGAGGACATCCTCAACGATATTTCCAGGTATCAACGGCCTTCAATTTCAGGATGAACCGCCTCGTCTATCAGCTGCTGCTGATGTGTGCATGCAGGCTTAGGTGATGTTCAGGTAATGTAATGGGGACTTTTTGTATTTTGGCGTTCCGCAGTCCAGCTCATAAACTGGGAATTGGTCCCCTGGCGGCGTTCCTCCGAGTAAGCTTTAGATGATTAGCGTGGGTTCGATAATATAGTCTTAAACGCGTACCTCGACCATGTACGCCCTTGCTACAGAAATCGCTGTAGTGTTGCCGTTTCTTGCTTTTGAGCAACGTTCTATCTATGATGTGCAACTTCATCCATTTTCGCGTTCCAAGAGCCCAGATATGATCCGTAGATTCTCGTCCTCGATCTCCTGTTGGATGACTTCTGCTGCGCCAACTGTGCCCTCGCCAGAGAGGATTCGTAGGACAAGCCTGTAATACTCTCGGACTGCTTGCCCATCCTTGCTGCCGTCCGCTCGAGCGCGGTTCATAGCTTCAATCCCCTTCTGAAGCCCACGATCTGTCGTCCACGGTTCCGACTTTCCATTCTTCCTTGGGTCTCGCTGAGGAAACTCTGTGTCTCCAGCCACGGGAGGTAGCGTTGCGGTATTGATGGTGTTGAGTTGGGCGCTCAGGCTGGGGTATTTTTCGAAGAGCAATTTCAGCTCTTGGGAGTCATCGAGCGCCGCGAAAGGACCTTTATAGCCAGTCGCGGAAACAGTCCCAGGCCTAGGAGGGATTGGGTTAGAGACCGGCGCCTCATCCTTATCCACAGGAGGAGATGGAGGCGTTTCGCTGATAGGATGGTTGACCTTGTGAATCTTTACACAAGGGATGGAGCAACTTGAAAAGGTTAACCAGATTTCATGGAAATATAGTCTAGGATACGCACTATGGTAAATAACATGCGCTACATTTGTACTTTGATTCCTCTGCTTCGCATACCCCGCACATCTTGGGCTGCTCAAGTGTAGTCTCTAGACTCGGTGGAATGGTGGCTTCGACTGCTTCCGACGCGTTGGTAACACTGCTATCTGGACCTTCACCTTGTTGTTCAGCCTCCTCGTGGACTTCATTCGTGGATGGCAAGTCAGGGTCAGGCGACGCGCCCTCTTGCGACTCCATCGCAGAATCGAATATTATATCTCTATCCAAAGATGTTGTGATCTGTTGCTTCAGCTTTGTCGGAAGTAATTTTATGGAGAGGGACTTGTGAGGAGACAGGGGTCCAAATTTTTAGATGCTGGCCACTCGCGTCATTGCCGAGTCGCGGAACCAAACTCGAGGGCGAGCTTAGAAATACCAACAAACGTTTTGCCTCCGCTCGAACAACCACCCATTCTCAACACAATCAACATCCAAGATGGCATCAAATAGACTTTCACGAGCGCTGCCTTCGTTGATAAGATGCCGGCCTACCAAGCCAGCGGCACCTATGCTACACCACGCCGCTAGAAATGTGCATCAGAGTACTCGATTGCCAGCAATGTCAGCTTCAAATGCGCGAATCCGACCGACGTTACAACCACTTCATCAACCATCCAGCATGCTAATGCCGAGCTCTGTTGGAGGAGTCAGAAGCATCTTTATACAGACGGAGATTACACCGAATCCAGACGCTCTCAAATTTCTTCTCAATCACCCAATACTCCCGAAAGGCTCATCGATACCGTTCCTCGAATATATGAATCCGAGGTCAACTCTGGCCCCTCCCCACCCGTCCCCTCTAGCAGCCAGTCTTATGAATATTGATGGCATAACTTCCATCTTTTACGGTGCTGACTTTATCACTGTCACCAAATCCGAGGACGCTCAATGGGCACATGTAAAACCCGAGGTCTTTGCTCTGATCACAGAAGCGGTGACGTCTGGCGCATCGATCGTCAACTTCGTAGGGGACAAACATGGGGAGAATGGTCAAGGCGCCGGTGAAACGGATTCTTTGGCTTACGACGAGAATGATAGTGAAGTCGTGGGAATGATCAAGGAGCTACTGGAAACTCGGATCCGACCTACCATTCAAGAAGACGGGGGAGACATTGACTATCGAGGATTCAATGATGCCACCGGGATGGTTCTACTGAAGCTTCGTGGTGCCTGTAGAACTTGCAGCTCCAGTGCGGCCACACTCCAAAATGGCATTGAGGGCATGCTCATGCATTACGTATGTCGAGATGATTTTTATGCGATGGACCCTCTGCTAATTGAGTTGTAGGTTGAGGAGGTTAAAGGCGTCAAACAAGTCTTGGATCGGGAAGAGGAAATCGCTTTGGCAGAGTTCGAGAAGATGGAGCAGAAGATAGTGGAGAGGAAGGCCGCTGCTGAATTACAATCCTCTACAACTCGGCCTCCCTCTGATCGGGCCACCCCTTAAGTTCAGTTTACTGAAGAGATATTGAGGTATTGTGTCAACAAGGCTTCTGTACTCTCCGCAGGAACATGCGGCATCAGGTCTTTATGTTTGGTCAGAGGTGTTTGGTTGATATCTCCCATGAAAGGGAAAGGTTTAGAGGACTACGGCGTTTGAGACGGTATTACCCACCTCACGTAAAAGT
The DNA here is from genome assembly GCA_019669835.1 of Amylocarpus encephaloides. Taxonomy (NCBI): domain Eukaryota; kingdom Fungi; phylum Ascomycota; class Leotiomycetes; order Helotiales; genus Amylocarpus; species Amylocarpus encephaloides. Next base: position 11,574 of record MU251749.1, read on the forward strand.
CGGGGTACAATTTCCTTGTCATACTCCGTACTGCACAATGAGAATATGTTGCAAATGTTGCAAAACTGTGTCGAGCACAACATCCATGCCGGCTCATGCCCTTTACAGGCCTCGAAGGAGGCCAAGAGTGATGCGACTGCCACAGTCAAGTCGCATTTGTGGAAGCAAATCAAATGTAAAATCTGCATCGAGTCCTACGAGGAGTTTGCCGCGTTTTACACGCATGGAATTCTCACGAGAATCGAGATATTCCTCCAAAGTGCTTCCTATATCTCACATATGTCATCCCAACCTCGACGACTCGGCATGTTTTCACGCGGCCGAATCAGCCGTGGGCGTCGGACGGCCACGTCTGCTAAACGCTTGATCTCACCGCGAACCAGGGAGGGGATAAATGCAGTTGAGGGGGCCTAACAAGTGTTACACGGCTTTTGAAATACCCAAATGAAAACGCAAACATTGCCACCCTTCTTCTTGAACTTCCCCTCTCTTCGGCCTCCTCGTTTTCTGTTTGAAGACATCGGCATCTCCCTTTCACTCGCACCACCATGGGGTCCCATCGTCGATGGGAAATGGAACATCAATCCGGACCACGAATCAGGCCGTGCTGGTTGTGCGTGGAGTCGTGGACGATGCGGGAGTCAAGGGGGGGTGGGCCGGCGTAGGATGATCTCTGCCGACATCCCTGACCAGGCGACATCTCAGGATTCAGAAAGTCCATGTCCATCTGCGTGGTTGGCAGCCGATGGGGCTGCACTCACTGGACAGCGAGTCTTCTTTGATTGGACTTCTTTGGCATGGAGAATCCACCGAGAGGTCCCCAGGCGTCTGGAGAATTCCGTCAAATCACCTCGCCAGTTCTCATCGCGAGCACCTCCCAATATGCCAATATATAGCGACCTTTGTCAGGGGCCCTGGTACAGTACAAGTATAAGATTGTGGGTTGCTACTGACGGAGTACGTACGGAGTCCTCGTACTGTCCAGGAGTACTGTATATCGATCGCGATTCACGTGCGCTCGTGATATGGGAACCCTTAGGGACCTGCTTCCCGGCCAAGCGCTCGGAAGGTTTTGGTGTCTCTAGTCTCGTCAAAATAAGAAAGAACGCGTCGGCAGCCAGAAGTCACCGGAGATGCGATGCTGTGCAGCGAGGGCTCCCGTTGGCTCGCTTCGGCCAGAATCTGGGGAAGCTGCTACGTACTCCGTACAGGCACCGTAGCTCGGAAACCCCAGACAACTCAAACCTCCTCGCCGCTTGCCGCTTGAACGTCGTCAGTCACTGGCATCCTCACTCTCAAGACGCGGCCGTGCCCTGATTTTACGGTAAAACGAAGGTGGGTCCGGTGGCCCACCCTAAAAAACCGACCAGTCAATAAATGTTATTTAGTGGATCTCGCGTCAGGATTCGATGGCGGCGGCGAATCATAGAGATGGCAGCTTCTCGAAACCCAATCACGGTGTGGAACTGCTGACCCACACGCTCGCCATTATTTAAGGGGGGCAGGGGTGGCAGAGTAGTGTACTCTGCACTAAGTCGAAGCAGACAATCGCATCTTCTTGGGGTTGCACCGTTGCAGCCTTATCCCGCCGCTCTTGGTTTCATGTGTCAGGTCGGATCGCATGCTCGCACCGTCGTCATCAGGTTCTGAAGATATCGAGTCGGCGAGATCTCTTCTCCTTGGAGTGCGCAGAATCTCAGAGCACCGAGAGCGGCATCTCTTCATTTGCCAAAGACACGTCGTGGCAACTTCCCCATGATCCATAGAGGAGCAGGCTTTTTCCGAGCGGGAGGGGCAGTTGGCTCGAGTCACTCGAGGAGTCGAGTGGCATGTTTAAACTTTCCGGCTGCCACAGGACCCCCTCATTCGTCTAGAGGCGGCGTGGACCACGCGCGTGTGACCGAAACGACGCTCGAGGAAGCGGGGCAGCACGATGGAATGGATCGAGCTGATGGTGTTGCCTGAGGCTCGCGGGCGTGGGCGTGGGCGTGCGCGAAAAGTGCGGGGCAGACTCGTCTTCAGACGAATGTACTGACGGAGGTCCTCCGTATGGCGATGTGAGGGAGGCCGGGCACGAAGAAGGGAGGGAGGGGGTGAGGGGATCCTGTACTGTACGTAGGTCTGAGGAGGGGAATATGAGGGTATGAACTTATGCTCGAGGCCCGAGGGGGAGGATTCCTTCAGTCATGGCTCGATCCTACAGAACCTTACTCGATCCCGGGCACTGTACCTCCCCCATGCATGCTCTGTAGTACAGTAGGGACTGCATTGCATCTCCAGATTTCCCTCCGCAAGTCGTGTGTGCAGGCGCTCAATAATAACCGCAACGGCAACGTGGACCGTGAAGTGTTGCGTCCTGCGTCCTAGTCCTGAGTCTTGAGTTCTGACTCCTGCGTCCTGTCTCCTGTCTCCTGTCTCCTGTCTCCTGCCTGTCTCCTGTCTCCTGCCTGTCTCCTGTCTCCTGCCTGTCTCCTGTCTCCCTCCTGTCTCCTGTCTCCCTCCTGTCTCCTCACCGTGGGTCCCTACCTCACCTGTCTATCTCCTCCTCTCCTTCCTCTCCTATCCTCTCCTCTCTCCTCCTCTCCCCTCTCCTCTGAGTCCTCTCCACTGTCTCCCGTCTCCTGCTGCACCGATCCCTTCTCCCATGTCTGACCTGTTCTTCATTTTCATGCATAGAATTTTGGCGCAGCGGCTTGAAGTGGGGAGTGCTGTACGTCGCCCTGTCTGGTGCCTTTATACGGAGTACGTTGTATGATGTAGCGTCTTCGTCTGCCCCCCTCTCCCTCCCGACATCCCAACCCCCTGTTCTCGCCTCTCTTAGCGTGCCACCCTCGACTGTACTACTTGTAGTAGTCGTACCCCTACCCTTCACTTTCTTGTCCAATCCATCCCAGCCCCCATCCCCTCCCCATGCATCTCTTGCTCCGCTCCTCTCCTCTCCTTCTCCTCTCTTCTCCTCTCCTCCCTCCTCTTCAATACCTCCACACGCCTCCTTTTTGCGTCCTAGACAACGACCACGGGTGTCCCGCGATCCGCGATCAGACGAAGAGGCATATCCCCTTCTTCCTACCCCCCTCCCAATCTCTGCGACCAGCTCCTCGTTGTGCTCAGTCGTCCGCCAGTAATACCGGTAGCATCGACGCTCGGTAACCTTAAAAACGAAACGATCCTGTCTGTCTGCTCCTCGACAAACCTGCGACCCATCCCAATCCATCTGTCGCACACGTCTGAATCTCGTCCCCGCATGCGCCGAGTCCTCGTCTTCCCATCATCCCAAACTACCACGACCACGACCCCAACCTTTCCAGCAGTCTCTGCGATTCTTTGACCTCGACGGCTGCTTCCCGAGAGCAAGGCTATCGCACTCTCGCCGCACAGTCGACAATGGGCCGCGCATAGTCTGGGCGAACCTAGCCTTCTATACATACCCCTTGCACCACCGAAGGCTGTACGAGTTTCCTTTCCTTTCTCCAACACACACATACACTGGGATAGCTATAGACGGTACTGGAATTGGAAAGATAAAATTGAAGAACGGCGACATTGAAATACACAAATAGAGGATTGGGATTTTCACGGCAATTTGCGCTCATTTCAGGTCAGTCCAAGCAAGGCAAGCTCGCGCCTCGACCAGTTTGGTTTTTGTTAGATGTATGTGGCTTTCTGCAAGGTGGGAGAAGTGCTTTCGACCAGCTTGTGCGAGAATTGGTTCTTCGTGCCCCGAGAGGAGCATCTGCATACTCATGAGTAGCTCCATTTCTTGGAGCATGAACTCTCTGGCAAGCGTGTATCAAGCAAGCGAGCATAATCGAAGTCGCTAGCAAAGTCCAAAGAACCTCCATTGCAAAAAATCCTGTTGGATGCCAATGCTAACTACTATGTCTTAGATACCAGATACTGTTTTACTACCTTCCGTCGTCTTTTCTACCATAATACCCTTCTACATTGGTGAGTAGCATGTCTCAATAAAATAGAGATCTCGCATTCCTGGGGTTACAAAGGAAGTCTGGCTCAAATGGTGGCCGCCGCCCTCTTTCTTTGATGACTGATGCCCTGAAACGAGTTTTCTTTTGTGCCAGCTCGACGTCAAGCGGCCGAGCGTCACACTCGCCCTCAAGGTCTGGATGTAAATTGCTATTTGCAAACTTGCGCCTCTCCTGGCGATGGAGCTCGCTGAATAGAACAACAGTAACTTGCCCAAAAGGAGCCAAACCTCGCTAACCTTTCTGTCCCTAGAGAACTATATCCGCACATAATTAGACTGTTCATTCACTGTTGTACTTTAAAGCGGCAGTCCAGGATTTTGACGCCCAACGGCTCCAGTGGGATCAACATATGCACCTCGGAGTTGACAACTCTCCCAATTCAGGATTTGCTCGGCGCTACCTCGACATATCTTTCTCGAGGCACTTCGGCTCCCCTATAAGCCGATCTTCTCGCTTAGGCGAACCACCTTCCACGTCCACCTCTCCGACAATTTCGTCGACTCACCACAATCTTCTTTCGAGATCCTTTCCCTCCGCTCTCCGATCTTCTAGCGCCAGTTCAAATCCTGACTACCTTTTGGCGCTCTTGAAACCCATTCGCCGACATCAACTTGCGCTATTTACCTGGTGATAATCTAGTGCGAACCTCTCACCTTGTTGCGGTCACATTCAAAGCGCTCTGCTTACGGACGTCAATCTTGCCCCTTCTCTCTCCGCTATTCCTGTGTCAGTTCACCTTCGGATTCCACTTGGCGCTCTTGACATCGGCTCTCCTGCTAGGATTCATCTTTGCACTTTCAACCTTCACTATCCTGGTGCCATTTCACCTTTGGAACATTTGGCGCTCTCACATAGCGCTCTCACCAAGAACCCTTCTCACTTATCACCCCACGACCCCTCTTGGCTCCCATAAAACAGCTCTGGTCTCTTATCCGCATAGTACGTGACACCATTTCTTCTTTCGCATATCGGCAATCAGCAATCCAAGCGATCAGTCGTTGCGATGACCTTCCCATCAGCATATGATTTTGTGAGTCTCTGCGATGTGATCAGATTTGATCTCCCCTTGCCAGCTGCTTGAAGTACCATCTAGCCGGCTGGGGTAGGAGAGGTCAATCTAACTGCTCATATCTTCACGTTCCATTTCGTTCCTTCTCAAACTGCCGACTCTCTACACTTATCGCTTGAGAACTGACTTCTGCAGAACAAATTGTGGGAAACTCCACCAACATCAAAGTCGTTCTCGATCGATCCATTTCCCTCTCAACCGCTCACCATGTTGAACACAAACACCTCGAAACTCAGCTCCGGTGGGGGCAAATCTGGTCCTTCGGCGGCGGCATCATCTTTGGTTTCTAACAACCCCTCGATATTGCTTGATAAGTTCAATGGTCGTCGATCTACACCCGACTCCGAAGCACTGGCGAGCTCTGATGATGAGGTCGAACGACATGATATAACACAGGCCTCATTCCCCGCCCAGAAACCTGCTCGAAGAGCCTCTTGGCTGAATGATATCACACAATCAAGTGTTCAACCTCGGAAGGGTTCCTTGGCAAGCAGCACGATGTCGCCTACCACTTCTCATCCCACCACACCTTCGGCTGAGACTAGCGCATGGGGCAGTCATCCACAGCCTGGAGTTGGTCGAGGACACGCTGCTCCGAGTTCGTTCCCTTGGGGGAATGGAATCTGGAATAACGAGGCACGCAAGGAGCCACCGTCCCGACTGACGGAAGTCCTACCGTCACCGACCTCCATGGGACCTCTCGGAACCAACGGCGGTTACTTCAATAATGATCTATTTAATAGCCAACGAGACCTGCAAAACTCCAATTCCACTATTGGGGTTCCCATTCCTTTAGTTCCAACTCCAAAAACATATCGCTCCCAATCCTACTCGGTAGGTCAGACCGACCCTGAGTCGCCAGTATCCACTACCGCTCCCTCTAGCACAGCTACTGCCTACAGTGGTCGAGTTCGGCCCATGCAGCATTCAGGACTTCAACATAGACCGTCAAGACCAAGTATGTTGAGTGAAATGTCGAACGAAGGAGGACTTGGCAAATTGAAGGAGGTTGATGATGACGACGATGAGAGCACCAATGGATCCAACCACGGCGTCAGACTTCAATCTAATGCGGACAAGACCATTGAGTTGCTGGCTCGAGAAAATGCAATCCTTCGTCAACAACAACAGTTTCAACAGAGCCAGATCCAGAACCGCATCCGACCACGTTCATCCACCAGCAGTGCTTATGGCTTGGGAGGAACTTATGCTATGCAAGAGACCCTGCCTGAGGAATCCGATTATGCAATTGACGAGCTTGACGAGCTCAACGAACTACAAGAGATAGCCATGAAGGGTCATCCTACTCGTCGCATGAGTGAGTACGGTGCCGCGGGTCAACCTCGCATCCCAAATTACATGTCTTTGGAGAACCGCAAGCTCGAGAATGTCAAGAAAGCCTACTGGCAGAGCTCCCTTGATTTTGGCGGCTTGGCAGATATTCCACAGAGTCGTCGCCACTCCTTCGCTGATGTCCCTACCCGTCAAGGCTCTATCAGCTCCGCTGGTGAACCTCTACCTGCTCATGAGAGTGGCCTGCAAGACGCCCTGTCTCCTAAGGACTATCCCCCTCGATATCAAGAGGGCACTGGCTACTCGTTGAACGAACATGGTGAGTCTAGTTTGCGGGTTTCTTTAGGAGAGTTCGAGTGCTGACGATTAGCCAATAATTTTGTAGCTGCGTCCTATTTCGGAAGCATCGCCACTGTTCCTCGAAACGTCGACTCCTACGCCCCCAATCAATACCAGACTCCAGTCTATCCTTATGGCATGCCAGGCCAATATGGTGGAAGAGCTCCTTCACCTCACAGAAGCATGTATGGAGTTGCTCAACCCCGCCACAACCAACTTCTCTACATTGTCCTCTTCAAATGCTCCAGAGCCGATGTTTTCTACGTCCAGGAGGGAACTGGACTTTCTGTGAAGCCAGGTGACCTTGTCATTGTCGAAGCAGACCGCGGAACTGATTTAGGAACTGTGGCCAGAGACAATGTCGATTGGTCTTCCGCGAAGGATCTCAAGGAGCACTATGCCGAGGAACACTACAAGTGGTTGATGATGTATTCCCAGGGCGCTGTAGGTACTGCTGATGGCACTGGTGCTGGTCTTATGGCTGCGTCCAATGGTCTTCAAGGAAGTGCTGTTGGCGGCATGGGACCCCCAAGTCAGCACGGCATGCAGGAGCCCAACCCTGGCGAGATCAAGCCAAAGATCATCAAGCGCTTGGCTCAGAATCATGAGATCAATTCACTTCGCGACAAAGAAGGCAATGAGGCAAAGGCTAAGCGAGTATGTATGCAAAAGGTCAAGGAACATGGTCTCCACATGGAAATCCTGGACGCCGAATTTCAGATGTAAGTCTTCTGACACATACACCTAAATTAGTCAACTAATTACCCTTGTAGGGACTGGAAGAAGCTAACATTCTACTACTTTGCCGACGCATACATCAACTTCAACTCTCTTGTCACCGACCTATTTAAAGTCTACAAGACCAGAATTTGGATGTCCGCGATCAACCCAGCTTCCTTTGCCAGCCCCTCGCTCGGTCTACAAGCGCCAAGTGGTATCGGTCCTGGTGCCGTAGGTGTCTCTCGCAACCCTCAGCCGGAACGCCGAGCCCCTCAAGCTGAGCAACCCACCTACCCCAACGCTCAAGCCGGCCGAGACTATCAAGGCGCATTTGCCCAACCATTCTCTGCAGCTCAGAACCAAAGAGCAGCGCCACAAACCTCATTCCAACCACCGGCATATGGTTATGGCTACACTCCCTTCGCAGCCGCTCCTCGAAATGTCGGCCCTCCGCCCAGTTACAACGCTCCGATTGATAGCTTTACGACATTCTCTACGCCCAACGAATACCCGAGTGCTCCCGGAAGATATCCTTCTCCTCGTGGAGCAGCACAAGGAACTGAGGGAGCAGACTATGGCCGTCAAGCACATGGGGTCTCGGCCCCCAGCGATCCATGGATTGCCAATTTACAAAGCCTGTCTTTGAACAGCCGTTGAGGCTTTCACGATATCGCAAGCATCTGCAAATGAGCAGTGCTATCTGGATCTTCTCGGCAGCCAGCGCCGCAATATCTCGATTGCCAATAATTTCCGTCTCAATTCTATGAGATGCGCATATATGACTGGCCCATCAAATTGATCTGACTCCATAATGGCCTCCAAAATACAACACCTCCAGATTCGTTTTTGTTTCAGCGCGTCTTACACACACCTAAATCAAAATGTCTCATATCAAAATGCCCTGTACACCGTGTGGTAGATCTCACATCGGAAACCCATATCGAAATTGTTCTTTTGCCGACATGAAAGAATGTCCTACCTTTACTACAGAAACATCAGCGCTCGTTACGCAAAGTTCCCATGATCCTGCAATTTGCGGATCTATCGTCGGGTAATCATACGCGGAATGGCCCCGGAGTTTAATGTTTCATTGGTCCCCATCACGTTTTGCTTTTCAAATTTCACACGGGGGGCAGGCCAAATATTTTCAAACGCATTCAAGAACAAACAACAAGCAACGCGTCGGTTTTTCCAAACTCTCTTTTTTTTCAAGCTTACTACTTTACGAACCTCATGAAAAATGGTCACAACACAACAACATCTGAGAGCGATCCTTGCGAGATAGATAGATTTGCACATAACATCGGAAGGGGTGTCACAATTCGGACTGGAAAGGCGTATCAAAAGAGAAATATCGCACGTTCGATGAGGAGGTACTTACCTCCCTCCCCGCTGCTCTTCTCGAAATCCGATAAATCTGCGTTTTTTCCCCTTCTAATTTGCCTGATTTGGGACTGCGTACAGTAAAGGAAGGGGTGGCGATGGGTTCACAAGCAATTAGGTTAGGAGAATGCTATGTGTATAAAATATGGGGGTTTACTTGGATTTGTGAGTGCCCGTGAGTGAAGTGCTTGATTAATCTCTAGAAGAACATATTATTCCTCGCGCGAAAGCTGAAGCAGGTGCTGGTGCTGCTGCTTGAGGATCCTGGTAACCCCGGTTGTGGTTGATGTTCTCGTCAGATCGCCCCTTCCCGTTTGTGAAGGGACGTCGACCTCATAAGCACGAATCTCTTCCTGCACTCTCTCCGCTCCCCAGACTTCAACCAAAAGTGCGCTCATACTTGAACACTTCATCTTGATGACTGCTCGGCCCAGAAAAGTGTTGAAGCAACGCGACAGTTCCAAACACGGGGGCCGACCAAGTGGTCATTCGATCTTATTTCAGAAAGCGAGATCGACACGATCCAACATGCCGAAACTTGCTGCGAAGCGGAAATGGCAAGGTGAGCTTACGGTTTTCTTAGCTCTCCCCTCATTGAACATGTCTCGCACATGGATGTCTTACTGACAGGGAAGAAGGCGATGCGCGAACCACGAAGTCCAAGCCCCGACGGCTGTCGGTATCTAGGAAAGATGATTCGGATTCGCAACACTCTGAGGACGAATCGGACGACCATTTGTTCGTCAGAGAGCATTCGGACGCGCCTAGACACGCTAAGAAGAGCAAAACGAGGAAGTCCGAGCCGGTGCGCCATCGAGTTGATGAGTATGAGGAAGATGAAGGGCGCATGGAATCGCAGTGAGTTTTCATGGGCTGCTTGACAGGTAGAGCAGTTGATTGACACCCCTCACTAGACAGTTTCTAGCGCTCGTGCAATTCGAAAGCAAGAAAAAGAAGATGGCTGCGAAGGCATCAGCTAGCTTTCTGGAGAAGTTCGCGAGCGACTTGAAGGACGACGAGAAAGAGTTGAAGCAGGTGTTACAAAACAGTTCTGCTACAAGGTAAAGGGGATCTGTCAATGGTAATGTGCGAGATGCTTACTTTGTCGTAGCACCAAGCAAGACAGTGATTTTGAGGGGGGTTTCCAAGACGCGTACTTGCTGTCACGACCGAAGCAAAACAAGGAACCCAAGGACTCGAAGTCGAAGCAGTTCTCGTCACTCTTCAAGTGGAGCAAGAATCTTACGGAGAATGCGCGTCAAATCCTTAGGACGTTTGAAGGACTCTCCAAATTGACAAGCGACAACGAAACATCAAGGCTGTTAGAGAATACATGGGAAGAGGACGACGAGAAGATGATACAGATCCTAGATGTCGGGCATAAGCTCGCAATTGAGAAGTACGAGTGTCTCATCGGCGGGAACAAAGCGTACTCTGTTAAGCCTACCTTGTTGCCCGTTGCGAAGGAGTTCTATGGTGAAGGGGCAGAATCGACACATGTGGGCTGGGGACGAATCGCGGACAGGCAAGAGAGGGGTATCAGGAAGATTGTGAAGTCTTTTCAACCGTCCAAGGACCGTTGAGGTGGGAATGGTGATATGGATAGGGGACATGATTAATACGCTTCATTGCTACTGACGGATCATATACATAGCTCACATAATCGGGCGGGGGATGTTATAGATTGTGGAATCGAACTAATATACGCTTGGTTGTAGGTAGCTTGGAGACACTGGGCGCCGTGATTTTGAGGGTTTTCTTGTTCGCGCTAGCCTGCTGGGCGCAATCTACCCTGTGACTCTCGAACTACGTGTTGAATGGATAGGATCTCTGGCCTTGGATGTTGTAATTTCGCGATATGTTGATGAGTCGATCCGGAAAATAGCTCGAAGTAGAGTCTAATATGAGGCCTTCTATGTGAACCGATAATATGCTTTCGGGGAAATGTAGAACAGAGTTTACTTGGCTCTTACTATATAGCTTTCTATTAAAGCTCTGCTAATGTAGATAGCTACTATTTACGGTCCATGACTTTGTGAGCAAGGTCTGCGATGTGGACGGAGAATTCTTCTACCTATTTATAACCCTAACCCTAACCGCCTCCCCCCCCTCCCACGGCAGCACGCATTAAACATAGGAAGGAGGGTGGCTTAACATGGAAAACGACGCTGCCGACAGAAAAGAGAGTGTGGATGCTCCGTGGCGAATGCGATGAAACGAACAACGCATAAGGGTGAAATGACGCCACGGGTTTTAACTGATGGAGACTGAAGGAAGGTGTCTGATTGGACGGATTTTCGACCAATATTTGGACTCGCCGAATATTTATTAAGCCCTGTAGCACGGTACGGAGTACAAGTACAGAGCACAAGTACGAAGTACGGAGTATGGCCGTCGGGATATTCGTTCGGCTAGCCCGCCCAATAAGCTGGTCGGAATTGGGCGAGACGAACCGAACGAGTAGTAGCCTTAGCTCCTCCGTGCCCCTCCAACCCGGCTCTCGCTCCAAGCTCCTGTCAACAACATCATCAGCAGCATAGAATGCTGAGAACACTGCAAGCATTTCGCACCCCCTCGAATCCTTTCCAAGGCCGGCGGCCACGAAGATCAATATCGAACATGGCGGACCTCCTGAAGAAGCCCGTCAAGCTGGCCTTGATTCAACTAGCAAGTGGTCCGTCCATCCCGCCCAATCCCCAAACCCCCACCTGCTTGCTGACGGACAATCATCTTCTCCAGGCGCAGACAAATCCCACAACCTGTCTCACGCCCGCTCGAAAGTCCTCGCCGCCGCCTCGCAAGGCGCCAACCTCATCGTCCTCCCCGAATGCTTCAACAGCCCCTATGGCTGCGACTACTTCCCCCAATACGCGGAAACGCTCCTCCCCTCCCCACCCACCGCCTCACAATCCCCCTCTTTCCACGCCCTCGCCTCTATGGCGCGCGAGTCCAAGGCCTACCTCATCGGCGGCTCCATCCCCGAACTCGACCCCGCCACCAAGAAATACCACAACACCTCCCTCGCCTTCTCGCCCCAGGGCACGCTCCTCGCCACCCACCGGAAGATCCACCTCTTCGACATCGACATCCCCGGCAGGATAACCTTTCGCGAATCCGAGATCCTCTCGCCCGGGAACAAGATCACCATCTTGGACTTGCCGGAATACGGCAGGATAGCCATCGCCATCTGCTACGACATCCGCTTCCCGGAACTCGCCATGGTCGCCGCGAGAAAGGGGTGCTTCGCGCTCATCTACCCAGGCGCGTTCAACACCACGACGGGACCGTTGCACTGGCGCTTACAAGGGCAGGCGCGGGCGATGGATAATCAAGTCTATGTTGCGCTGTGTAGTCCGGCGAGGGATCTGAGAGCGAGTTATCACGCGTATGGGCATAGTCTGGTGTGTGATCCGATGGCGAAGGTGCTGGCTGAGGCGGGGGAGAGTGAGGAGACTGTGTTTGCGGAGTTGCGAGGGGAGGAGATTGAGAGTGCGAGGGGGGGGATCCCGATTGATACGCAGAGGAGGTTTGAGGTTTATCCGGACGTGAGCCAAGGGCCGTGTAAGTTCGAGGAATGAGGAATGAGGACATGTCGAAATGAATACCACCTACGAAATCATGACTTTTGAAAATCTGCTCGAACCCCATTTGTGGCAATTGAGTGCCGTGTTGTGTCTTATTAATAAGAAATCTAGTTTGGTCATTTCTATCGAGTGGAACGTGCCTCGAGAAATAGCAAATCACTTTTTGGTTCTCCACCGTGGTCTCATCAGGAACCGCCACAGCCACGGTCCGTTCCCGTCCCAAGCCATGGGATCGCATAGCAACAACTACATGTGGAATCTCATGTGGCCCAATTCGCGGCCCGCATCGACACCGTTCCACGATCTTAAAACCCGGGTCTATCTCAAGGCTGAGCGAGCGAAGGTGGGGAGGATGAAGCTAGCCTTGTGGATATCGGCATTGTAGTATCGGTTGATCTTGTCCTCTTCCTCGGGGGTCCAGCTTCGCAATGGCTTGGTGACATCGCGGTTGGCGTCTTTGCAGCAGACCATGAAGCCGATCTGACCAGAGGGGTAGGTTGGGATGGTGGTGTAGGCATACTCCACGGTGGGGAAGACTTCTTTGCAGTCCTTCTTGAGCTTGGTGATCAATGGGAGGTGGAGCCATTGGTTCTCAGCTGTGGCAGTTAGCTTGGCATGTCCTGATGGAGTAGAAGAACATGCAAGACGAGTCCAAAACGCAACAAGACATCAAGGAGAGAACACGGAGAAGGCTCCGGGGTGAGTCAATGATGCCCAAAGACAAAAGAAATTTTGTAGCAGATCTATCACCGAATCATTACTAAAGTAGAACCTACAACCTTGGGTAGTAATGACGCCACCTTCCTTGAGAGCTCCAAAGAGCAACTCAAAGTATGGCTTTTGGAAGAGACTTTCTGCTGGCCCTTCTGGGTCCGAAGAGTCGGTGATGATGACATCAAACTCATTCTTGTAGTCGTCCAGAAACTTGAATCCATCTCCCACGTGAACCTTGACCTTTGGGTGCTGGAATCCCACGGCCATACCGGGCAGGTACTTCTTGGAGAGTCGAATGACAGCCTAATAGGATAAAATCAGATCTGCATGGCAATCACGAGGGATAAGCATGCGCTACACACCTCGTCGATGTCGCACAGAATAGCCTCTTCCACGCAGTCATGCTTGATGACTTCACGCAACACACCTCCGTCACCTCCTCCGATAACGAGAACCTTCTTGGGGTCGGGGTGGGAGTTCATGGCCAGGTGGGTGATCATCTCTTGATAGGCAAACTCATCTCTCTCGGTGCATTGGATGACATTGTCGAGGACGAGGACGGTTCCATAGTCGCTCGATTCGAAGATGAGAACATCCTGGTATTTCGACTTCTCGTGGTGGATAATGCTCTTGACCTTGAGGGTCATCGCCTGGCCCGGCCACATGTCGGAAATCTCACGGAACCATCCATCTGCAGAGAAGCGCATTTGTTATCATTTGTCAGATTGGAAGGGGTGCGTTGCATTTCATAAATGCCGGATAAAGTGAGGGAGGGGTGTAAGGGAAAGCGTGCTAATAGCCTCGCGAGGAAAGGGCCGGCCGTAGATCGCCGTCGAATCCCATGGCCGACGGGATCCTTCGCAGGAAGATCTCGAGCTGCTTGGGGGCAGACGGGGGAAGGAAGGGAAGACGCGTCTTGCACTTACCCTTAATCGTTGGGTGGGTGATCTCTGACATTTTGGCGGTTCGGTGTGTAACAATTGGCGATGAGGAACCAGATGTGGTGGGAAAAGGCCAAGTGCGGGGTCCTGGTGGGAAAGCTGAAGGGATGCTCGGGGAGGAGGTAGGAGAGGGCAAGAGACGGCGTTGTTATATGGCGAGAGATCTCGGGAGAGGATTCGATGATGTTTCTCTGTATGTGCGACGGCGGGTGTGGTGTGTGACGTGGAGAAGAACGAAAGCAGCGAAAGTAGCGAAAATCACGAAATCACGACGATGATCCGTCACCTTATGGATTTGCAGAGAAGAGTTTGGCGGCGGCCGGCAGAATAATTTTTTCCCCATGCAAGCCCCACGCGATGGGCGGGTGCGATTGGTTGGTTGGTGACTTGGGTGGAATTTGGATCAAGGGATGCCAATGGATGGGTTGCTTGCGGACCATGTGAGTGGATGCATCGACGGCAGTTTTCTGAAGACAGAATCTGATCCTGAGCACCTGAGACCGTGAGATCTCAATTGCAGGTTTTGAGTGGGAGTGGGAGTGGGAGTGTGAGACGGAGGACGGGGTCGACTGAACGATATTCGGCAGCCATACGGAGTATTCGTACGGCAGAGATGGTTGTCCCACCGGCGGATCATTCTTCATTGGCATCCTCTCGTCGTGGATGGCTCGTCCATGGCTCATTCGTCCTGTATCATCATCTGCCCGAGCATTGGTCCATCTTTGCATCTCTCAACTCTCCTCTCTCTCCATCGGCCCTCTCCATCGGCCCTCTCCATCCCCTCCCTCGCCCCATGTATGCACTCCTCGCACCTTGTTCAACCGCTTCGATGCCCGTCGATGCCATCCCCTTATCGGTACCTTGTGTGGCTGCTGCACTTTCCCACGAGCCGGTGTCTTGTCTGCAGCCATCAGCTCTCGAACGAAGCACCGCAGTCTGCAGTCGGTGGAGGAGCCATCTGCAGGTGCTGTTTGGGACACAGCCTCTCGCAGACCAGCAGCCAAAGTATCATGCCCGTGGTACGAGCGTACATGAGCGGAATATAGAGCAGCGCTTGGTGTCTGACGGTTGAGGGTTGTGGGCGGGTTGCGAGTTGCGGTTGAGTTGTGCTGTGCTGTACTGTACTGTGGTTGTACTGTGCGGTACCGTGGCCGTCCTGTGCTGTGCTGTACTGTGGTTGTACTGTGCGGTACTGTGGCCGTCCTGTGCTGTGCTGTACTGTGGTTGTACTGTGCGGTACTGTGGCCGTCCTGTGCTGTGCTGTACTGTGTTTGTACTGTGCGGTACTGTGGCCGTCCTCCTTCCTCTGTCGATCCGAAACACCGCACCACGCTTCTCTTGTTCTCCCTTCTCTCCACTCCTCTCCCCTCTCCTCGTGGGACTCGTCCTCGCGCCTCCGCTTCTTTTCTCGCAACATCCCGAGTCCCGAGTGCGTCTGCCGTCTGGACTCTGCCGTCTGCTCCCAACGTCGCCGTCGCCACGCCATAAATCATCGACCATGCACTCCATGGCCTCATTTGCCGTGATGGACTTGGACGTCGCTCGGGAGGTGGAAGGGAACTAGGGACTGATTTGCACGCGTCCACGTTCCCTGAGCCCCGACCCTGAACCTGATCCCGGCATGTCTTAACGCACTGACTCCACGCGTTTCCTCACGAGTACGGATCCGTCCTTCGTAAGCCCCGTCGGACCCCGGCCCAGCTCTCAAAAGGCTCCCCGAGAGACCAAGACCAAGAGACCCATCACCAAGAGACATCAAGAGACACCACCAAGAGACATCACCAAGAGACATCACCAAGAGCCCAACACACGAAGCGTGCAAGTCTGGAGTCGAAAGAGACTGGATCCCTAGCATACGGAGTGCGTGGTAGCTACTGGTTGCTGCTCTCCTGTCGCTGACTGTCGACAGGCATCTCGGCCTTGCCCCCTCTGCCCGCATACAACAGACAGACTAAGACCTCCTCCGTACGGATACAGTACAGTACTGTACGGTACTGTACGGATCATACACGTCCCAATCACTCACGGTCCATGGCCCCCATGTACGGAGTACCTGTCACCACCACCTCTGGCAGCACCTCCTGAGAGAACCGATACTTGAACGGCCAGAATCCCAGAGTCCCAGAATCCCAGAATCCGCTGAGCTGCAGTTGCCGCCACCGAACTCCACCCCCAAATCTCTTCCAAACGTCCAAAACTCTCGTTCTTGCCGCGTCGCCCGCTCCGCCGCCGCTCACTTCCTCCCCTTTCTCGTGCCACTCCAGTGCCCACTCTAGCACCACACACGAGACTTCACCTCAAATACCTTCACCACGCCTCAATCAATCAAGATGTGTTTTGGGGGACGGAGGGCCGAGGATGAGTACAAGAAGAGTCGGGAGATCGATGCGATGATCCACCGGGACGAGAAGGAGATGCAAAAGGTCGTCAAGCTTTTGCTCTTGGGTGAGCCCCCCTCCGCCCAAGCCAACGACGATGAATGTTGTCAGCGACCACGACGACAAAGAACTAATCCATAGCCATTCCTTGCAGGTGCCGGAGAGAGTGGGAAATCGACCATCCTAAAGCAGATGAAGCTGATCTACACCAAGGAGGGCATTTCCAAGAGCGAGAAGGAAGAATGGCGGGTGATTATCTTCAACAACCTCCTTGATGGACTGCGGATGATTATCGATGCCATGGAAGAGATGGGCATCCAGTTCCAGTATGAAAACAGCACCGTATGTCTCCTGCCTACTCCTGAAATGGTCGAGACGGTCGTCAGTCGTCAGGCCACGAAGAATGCCGCTAACTTCCCCATGGCAGGTGCACCTCCCAGTGATCATGCAAGAAAAAGACCTCCGACCATTTGAACCAATACCAATGGAATACCTGCGTGCCTTTAAGGACTTGTGGAAAGACCCAGGGATGAAAAAGGCCGTCGCCAGAGGGAACGAATTTGCCCTTCACGATAATTTGGGATAGTAAGGCACCCCCCATTACACCATGATCCATCCCATCGCGTACTGACACTCACTCTTCCCACCTAGTTTCTTCGAGGACCTCGACCGACTCTTCAACAAGGATTTCGTCCCGACCGACCAAGACGTGCTGCGAGCCCGATTGCGAACCACGGGGATCACCGAGACGGTGTTCGATTTGGGCTCGCTACAATATCGCATGTTCGATGTGGGTGGTCAGCGATCCGAAAGAAAGAAGTGGATCCATTGCTTCGAGAATGTTAACGCGCTCCTTTTCTTGGTTGCCATCAGCGGATACGATCAGTGCCTCGCGGAGGATAAGGATGGAGTACGATACACTCGGTATACCTTCAAAAACTCCTGTGCTAATGAGAGTCTAGAACCAAACGCAGGAGGCCTTGATGCTATGGGAATCGATCGCAAACTCTCACTGGTTCAAGAACTCGGCACTCATCCTCTTCATGAACAAGATTGATCTGTTTAAGCAAAAGATCGCAGCGAGCCCAATCACCGAGTTCGGCTTCTCTGATTTCTCGGGCGACCCGACCAACTCGTCTCAGGCAAGCAAATACTTCATGGACAAATTCGTGGCCTTGAACCGAAATCCTGCGAGAGATGTCTACGGGCACTTCACCAACGCGACAGATACCGATCTTCTCAAAGTGACGATGAATTCGGTCCAGGATATGATCATTCAGAAGAACCTCCAAAAGCTGATCCTGTGAATCCCAACCTCCATCCTGGATAATAATTGTCTTTCTAACATCTCGCAAAGATATTGACCTTGACGAGCCTTCCGAATTCCATGCAATTGAATCATAAAGCCATGTCATGCGCCCTGACGACTTGACGACGAAATCTTTTGATACACCACACACAACCACCATAATACCCCAAAAATTGTTGGTGACAGTCTGGCGGAGGGGGTGGAAGAAGATTCAGGCGCCAGTCAACATTCTGGACGCCTCCGACATTGTACATCAACCAGCGCATATTCTTATTCGCGGCCTTAAATTTCCTCGCGGGAGGGGTAGGCGAAGGAAGGCGCATCTATCTAGGTTTCGCATATAGTTCTGGCCTCTGCTCCTGTTCATTCTGCCGCGCCGGTTCCCCTCCCCCTCCTCGGCTGGCTTATTTCTCCATCTATGTTCCATGGTCGCGATCCATGTGTGAGCAAACTAATTCCCATCACCACCGCAACAGCGATTTAGAGCGGGCTTTCTTTTGTCCACGAAGGGGGGAGGGGGGAGGGGGTTGGATTAGCTAGAAAGGGACCATTTGAGATCCCACACATCTTGTGTAGATAGAGGAATATGTACCCAGAATTTATGATTCGAGAGTTGTGCAATCTGCTTGGAAAGGCTCACATGGCAATTGGCCACGTTCCGATCGCCTGCTCCAGTACTTTACGTCGAACATCTAGAGAGGCAGATCATGCATACATTGCCTCATAGCCCGGAGGTCTTACGAGATGGTTCTGCAACGTCCCTTTTGGGAGGGCCACGATGGGCTCCTGTGCGTCTGTCTGTCTGTCTGTACTGTACTGTACTATACCAACATGTAAGCCACCCCACTTCATCGACGCGATATGAATCCTACGGAAGCGGAGCACTCAGCGCAGGCTCAAAGGTGATACCAGCATGCGGAAATGGACATGGGGGCCCGCTGGTATCGAGATCCTTCGTGAGGGCGTCAGTCCACCTTGGAGATTTGCTTGGGAAAGAATGACCAAGCAGAGGGGGATACAGTCTTGTCCTGTACTGTACTGTACTGTAGTTGGGCGGCGTATGGAGTATTGTTTGGGATTTGGTTTGAGCTTGGGCGTGGGCGTGGGCTTGGAGATCTTACAAGTCCGCACCTCGTACACTTCGTACTGTACTGTACTGTCAGTACTGTCCTGTCACTTCTCAACGTGGTTTGGTGCAGAGCCACGTGCGTCGGGCAACCTTAACGAGTCAGGTACTCCGTACCGTACAGTCCGTTCTTCGTACAGCAGTGCAGTGCTCCGTACCGTACCACGGAGGCGACAGGGCATCCGGCCGTGGGTTTATCCGGCGCAATTCTCCGAGCTCGGAGCGACGGCACTATATCTCATGTCTCATGGAAGATCCTCCTGCGTACTTACTGTACGGAGTACTTTCGTACAGGCCGTAACAATCACACTTTTTCTGTCTGTGCGCACCCCTAGATCTTACTGGAAGGTTCTCCCTTACCGGGGTGTCTACAGGGGATTTAGCCAGTGAGGATATAATATTCTAACGCTGCTTTTGCTACCTATTCTTCATTACTCACTAAAATGGATGTCCTAACACTAAAAACACCACGTAAAGCAAGCACCCGCGACGACAGATTACGTACTTATACACTCTATTTTAATGCTAGATTTACACAAGCACAAATTGCCCTTCAATTAAACCTAAGTCTTGATCAAGTTAAATATGCTTTACGACACCGCATTACTCCTCAAAAGCACTCTACTAGACGAAAGATTCGACTTAATACTCCGTAACGGAAGCGTCTAATTGAGTGGGTAACGAGCTCTAAAGAGAACCGACGTACAGAGTGGTCGAAAATCCCAGGTCTTTTAGGCTGAGATTGTGGAATTAAGGCCATTCGCTCTGCCTTTAAAAAGGAGGGATACGCCCGTGGATCTGGGGGACAGAAGCCACCACTTTTAGAAGATAATCGAATTACACGACTTCAGTGGGCACACGAGCACAAGGATTGGACAGAAGAGCAGTGGTTTGGAGTCCTCTGGAGTGACGAGACTTGGGTGAAGCTAGGAAGGCATACAAAACCACGAATTACAAGGAAGATTGGAGAGTCGATGCTCTATCACCCTGATTGTATTAAACCGCGTTTCCAAAGGAAGATTAGATAGATGTTCTAGGGGTCTATAAGTGGGAAATATAGGCGACATAGAGGTTTATTTTAGGAGAAGGATTAGGAGACAATTAATGAGGGTTCATACGCTAGTATTATTATCCTAGTGATTTAGGAGATCTTAACGTGGTTTATCACCGAGTCGGACATATTATCGAGTCGGACACTTTTTCTTAGCATTCAACTTTGAACATTAATAAATCAACTATAACGTATTAAATTAACTATAACTACTTAGAATCCGAAGAACTAGATATGTATACATTTATTCGACAAGTTTGTGCGTTATGACCAGCTTTTCCGTAAGTGCCATAGCACCGTCTAGATGATTGCCCCTCCTTTCGACTACCCCCCGTTTCACGTACGTCGCGTCGTACTTGCTCATCCACATCCTTCTAGGTCAGAATATCCTGTACATCCTCTACTGTAAGTCCCCCCCTTGACGGACACGAGTATTTTTAGCCCTACGGCGTTTACTTAAGGCTTTATTTACTACTCGAAGAGTTCGCACCTCAGCGGATAGAAGGGTCATTGTTACGGTTCCTAACTAGATCCTATTCACGTGATAGGGAAGAAGCTGGGAGGTGTAGGTTTAATTTGTAATAGTTAAGAAAAAGCGAACCACGGGGTTGATCACAAAGATAGATCGTGAAGATATAACTGTATGATCCTAATTGTTTAATTAAGTTGAGCACGAAGCTCCTATCTAATAGGTGACGACCTAGACTATATAGAACCTTCGTGCCGTAGGAGCTTAGTAGACCTTGAAGGTCCCTAGGTCTATTGTCCTTAGACCTCGAAGGTCCCTAGGTTCATCACGTGACATATAGGGTAAGGAAATCCTAGGAGGTTATCTATCTTTATAAGCTAGTTCTTTTTATATACGTATAACCTTCCTAAGTTCTAGCTAGACTAAGACTTTAGCTAGGTAAAGAAATATAATTATTATGTAATTATAATACTATTCTCTTTTTATATTAGTATTTTCTTATACTTAAATTATTATAAGAAAATATTATTAGTTAGATAGCTTCTTTTCTCTTCTTCTTTTATTATATTATCTAATTGTTCTAAGAAACTTAAAGAGCGTCTCGCTTTATCTTTAGTTATTAAATCTTATAGAATTAAAATATTATTCTATTCTTATTATAAAAGAAATAAAAAGAAATATATTATATTCTAATATTTATTATAATATAGTAAGTATATATACTAAGAATAGAAGTATAATATTAAGAGTATTCTTATTTCTAATTAGAATACTCTAGAGAGAGAAGAGATATAAATTACTAGAGAGTATAAGAAGACTTTATTAAAATTACTTTATCTTAATTAATAGTAAAAGTTTCTTTATATATATATATATAATATACTAAGATAAGATCTTAAGTCTCTTAATAAGTTAGATAAGATAAAGAAGAAGAAAAAAGTAGTAAGAGAGAAGAAGGTTTATTAGTTATCTATAACTAGACTCTCTATTTTATCTAGAGCTATTATTTTAGAGAAGGTTAATCTTATAACTATTCTTAGTTTAAATAACTTTAAATCTAATTCTTCTTTTTAGATAACTATAGATTTTATTAGTAGAATATTATAAGCTTCTTAGAGTAGTTAAGTAGAGATTTAAATTCTTATATATTTTCTAAATATAAGTAATCTAACTATTTTATTAAGTACTTAATATTTTATCTAAAGTACTAATAGTCTAAAATAGCTTTATATTATATATAGTATTTAAATTAACTAGTTTAATTTCTATAATAGAAGCTAGTACTACTTCTAGTAGTATCTTCTTAAATAGTTATAATTTCTTATAGTCTAGTTTATTACTTAGTCTTTTTATCTTAAGATTTTATTATAGTAGATAAATATTATTTTTTAACTATACTTTAAATTATAGTATAAGATACTTTTCTCTATTATAAATCTTAACTCTTTAATAAGTTCTTAATATAAATTCTTAATTATATTAGTTTAGACTTATATAAGCTAGTTATTAATATTAATTCTCTCTAGCTTATAATAAATACTTAATTTATATCTAAGTTTTATATAAAATAGTAATATCTTTATAGTTTCTAACTTTAAACTATTATATATAAACTAGACTAATAGAAGTAGTAATATCTAATTATTCTACTTATAATTAATATAGTAGTATAAATAGATCTTAATAATCTAGTTTATTCTTTTAGTTCTATTATTTATTTATAGATAGAATAAGATTAATAATTTTCTCTTAACTTCTAAGTAGATAGTTAAGATAGTTTAAAACTTAAATATAAAGAGTTTATCTTAGTCTAAGATTATTTCTTCTAGTATTCTATAGTTTATAACTACTTCTTATAAGAAGATAAATATTAGTTTCTTAGTAATATATAAGAGACTAGATTTTAAATAACTTAAAAGAAATAGTTTCTAAAATTTAGTTAAGAAGTATATAAAGAGCTTATAAAAGCGTAGCTTCTATAAGATCTTATATATATAAGAAGAGATAACTAGAACCTTCTAGAAGTAATAGAAT